>JAAGNO010008290.1:44505-61173 GCA_033439905.1 Ceryle rudis
AAAAATGTTACAGACATTCCCACATTGACAAAAAATGGCTTATTAGGATAAAAAAAAAAACAATCAAAAAACCAAACACAAAAACCCCAACCAAAACAAAACAAAAAAAACCAACCAAACAAAAAAACCCAAAACAAAACCAAAACCAAGCTCTCTATGAGTACCGACTATTCCAGCACTGTCTTTTAACTGATTAGAAGATCACACAGGAGGTAGCCACTCCTAAGCCATGCTCCATTAATATTCTTTTCAAGGGTAATACACTCCTTGTGTTCTGTCCTGTAGTGCTGATACTTGCAAGAGGAACAAAGAGAGTGTCTTACCCTCTCATGCTATACACTGAACTGGGCAACCTATTAGTGGGAGAAAAAAGAATATATCATGGAGAAAAAGAAACAAATCTGTTTCCTAGTGACAATCCAGGCAAAATGATAGCCAGGTGTTTTACTTCAGGGGTTCAGATTTGAACATCCAATCACCTGATAATATCAATTCCCTGTTGATTGCTCAGCCAGTAAAAAGAGGATATCATTCACCTCTGCCAGTACTTTGATGTGCTTTTGTCCTCTGCTTTCCTAAATAGATGTATATAGGCTCTGGTTGGACTACTGGAATCAAGAAATGTAAAGAGCATCTGGTTGCTTTGTGTATGAACCAACATATTTTAACATTGCATTTCAGCTATTGCCTGTGATCTGGCCCAGTAATAGACTCCAGACTTCAGAATAAATTAAATCAACTTAAGTAGGGTAATTCTGTGATGACTTAATGAAATAAATTGGCATAGAAACCTGGAAACCTTATCACTGTTGTTTAGCAGAATAACTGCAGTGCTAAATAAAGGTCACACAAGAGAAGTACCAGTGAAAGCTAGTTCTACTATGCTAGTACTGACTACTGAGATGTAGCTAATGTAGTTCAGCTGATGTAAGAGGCAGAAGTACTGACCTAGAGAATCTCTTCAATATTTCAATACATACATAAAAGAAGGTAAAGAGGAAACTTAGCATTGCTAAAGATTTTATTTAGGCAGAAGATTATGAGATTGTGTTTGAAACACATCACACCTTTATAGGTGTAATAACTATTTTATTTTAAAATATTTTTTAAACATAAACTTTAGCTGCTGCTAAAATGAAGTTTGCAAACCATAAGTATGCAGCCACCATATGTACTCTATGTATCAACTGTAGTTGTGATAATATTGCATATCATAGTTTATGAAAGAATCAAATATTGACTTCTTAATAGTGATCAGTTAAAAACTATTTAAAATATATGCATAGTGGGGATTTGTCTTCTTCACTTTTTGCACTGTATACGTGCTACGTTTTGAAAACAACAGAAGATAAAACTGTACAAAACCTTAAAACAGAGAGAGAAAACCATTTTCCCTTTTCAACTTTGAAAGAGACGAAAAGAAACTGAAAGGCATAAAAAAGCAAAACATAAAAATTGAATAAATTTAAATTAAATAGTAAATTTTGTTTTGCAGTATGTGTGCATTGCTCCTATATGTCTGTCTAGGAAATACAGTCTCAGATGGCTAATTTTTAGAAAGATATTTATAAATATGCATTGTATAAATAATGAGTGAATCTTCATTAACAACTTCATGCACTGGAAAGCTTCTTGCTGCAATTTTTCCTGACATTTAAACTTGGAACCTTGCAGTATATACTAAGCACATGAGTAGTGCTCTCACTGAAGGTTCCCTTGTGGTGAAGTTACCATCTAGAGTTCACCATTTACAGTACAGACACAAAGTACCTTTCTCAGAAGAAAGCACATCTTATCCATGTTTCTCCAACACCTTGCTCTTTATGCATGAGCTGATTTCTGTTTGCAATGACAAGGCTGTCTGTATAGAACTGTGTTTTCTATTGCCTAGGTATAGACCTATGGTACATTCTTAGGTACAACTAGTGTGAACTTGATTGGCAGTTGAGCCAGAATGCAGAGATATGATCCTAGGAACCATAACAGATCCTGGTCCTTCCCTCCTTGGACTTCACCAGCTGATAATGTAAACATACAAAATTTTGAGCAGGTTTTGGACACACCTTGAATGGCTGACACAAATTTACAGTTGATTCTCAGGATGGCTGAGAGTTCCAGATGAACTGGATCTTCTGCATGTGTTCAAATTGAAAGTAAATCTGATTTCTGTGATGCGTGTGGCCCTCTACATTATGCTTACATAGTAGGTGTGATGTTTCCAGAACAAGTCAGTGATCCTTCATGTGCAGTGGCATATGCAACAGCACACATATAGGAAATGATTTCACACTCATCATTTAACCAAGGCATTTGGTGTCAAGCAATCTGGTATAGCTTGTCTATCATCTCTCTAAGAAACTTTCCAGAAGCACTTTGGATGTCTACTAATGGGTTGTTAATGCTCTGAACTTTCTGCCTCTTCCTCTATTTTCCTTAGTTTGCACTTGCATTGAAGTATATCAGGGAACATTACCATGGGTTGAGTATGAATTACACACTAACAAGAGCCCAAATGATTAATGTACAACTTTGGACTATTTATTTTTAGGTCTATCTCCATAAAAAGATTGGAACTGCTTCACTTGTCTGGAATCAGATGTAGGTCTGCACTAATTCTTCTGTAGACTGCTCCACTAGTTCTTCATAACCTTGCTGATGAACAGTCTTTATATATGTTTTCTTTCCTTTTCCCAAGTGTAGAACCTTTTCTATAAAAGATCTGTTTGACTGTTTGTTTTGGAGGCTGTATTATTTTGTTTATTCCTGTTCCAGACCTGATAGATCACCGTTAATTACTGAAATCCAGTCACAAATTTGGAACCCTGGCTCCTTACACATGACATATTGAGAACCTAAGAAATACTTTATTTTCAGGAAAAAACCAAACCAACAACAACAAAAAAACCACCTGGAGACAGAGGAGTGTCTTTTGTCCAACACGTTGTTCACATGAAGTTGTGACAGTGCCACGCAGTGAAAGATTAGCAAAGAATGCAGTGAAAGCCTGAGCATATGGTGACATTGTCTTAGAAGACTTCATCATTCAGGAACTTCATAAGACTTGGTTAATAGTCCTTGACAGGTTTTATTTTCTTGACTATATACCAGATAAAAGTATTCTTGTTCAGGGAAGGATTTGAAATTGCATCACATAACTGCCTTAACCTAATGCTAAGGGTACTTAATTACCATCAGAGCTTCTTAGTTTTTCTTTGAAGGAGTGTTTATGTCCTTTGCAGTAATTTTTCATCAGATGAAGCACAGAAACAGTCTGTGATGAAGAGGTGAGAATTCAGGACACTTTTCACTGTGGTGAAAGTTCAGCTAGACAATTGGGCTCTCTTTAGTGGTCTGCTTCTGATCTCCAGAATCTTTAATTATTTTCTTCATAGTAGTCCATCTTCAGAGGAAAAAGAGGAAATGCTTTCTCTACCAATTACAATGCTATATTATGGTGCAGTTAGCAGATGTGGGTTTGAACCTGTCGGGCTGAGTGCTTTGAACCTGTGGCTTCACCAGTGTAAATTAATGTTTAGACACGTGTGTGTGTGTGTGTCTCTCTCTGTATAACATGGTACACTATAGTCTCAGATCTCTATAAACTGGAATAAGGTCAAGCAACCCCCCTAAATCTTACTAGAAATTCTTTTTCTTATTCTGTTTTCCAGGTCAAAATGAGGACAGTTTCTCACTTTTTCATGGTATGTTTCAATTTCATAGCCAGTCATTTAACAGTATACAATTTAAATCCAAACTGACAGTTCTGGCAGTTGTCAAAATTAGAAACAAAGAGAGAGCCAGTTGCAACATTTGAGTCATTTCATTTATTGCATTTGAGTATTTTTAACTCATAACGAAGATTTATCAAAGTGGAGTGGAGAGCATTCAGTTCATACAAAATAAATTCAGTACTGGTAATATTTTAAATTCTGTATTGGCAATATTCTAATACGTTGTTAGCATTCTAGTATTTCCTATCATATATTGAAATGAAGTGTGTTTGAAATGATGGTGTAATTCACTTATGACGAACAAAAAAAAAAAAGAGTTTCTCTTCTGATATACTGTAGGTGCTGTAGTAAGCCCTTGAGCCTTTCATTGCCTTCAAACCCAGTTACAAAGAAAATAAACTTTCTAGGAAATGGAAGCATTGGTGAAGTGTTAATCTATTTTAAGCGTCAGGCTGTTTGAAAAATCACAGATTTGCCACGTGTCTACAGAGCTAAGAATGAAACTAGCACAGTGCTGAAAATCCCATTCTGTACACTGCTGGCAAAAAGAACAGAAAACACAATTGTGCAGATTTGCTATCAAGAATAATGATGTGCTGTTTACTTCAGCCCAATTTTTTCATAGATGAAGCATAATTATTTTGTCAGGAGGAGTTTGTTCATCTTGTTATGAATAATAGTTATAGAAAAAATATATGTCATTACAGTTCATAAATATAAATTCAACAGATACATATGCATAGAAACAGGTGGATGCACATATAAAGAAATGTTCAGGTGACATATTACTGTAAGACCTATTGCAACTGTAAAAATTCTTATTAATGTCAGTGTGATGGTGGTCAAACTTAGAAAGTGCTTATCCAGAGAGGCTGTCTGCATCTTTGGAGATATTCAGATCTTGCCTGGACAAGATCATGACCAAACTGATCTGGTTGGTTTTGAGTGGGGAGTATATTATCTCCAGAATATTCGCAGACTAACTATTCTGTGATTCTACTGTTCATTGAAAATATCACTGAAATGAGTGGCTCCTAATACCTTCCAAGACAGATTAGCAGATACATTTTATAGGATCTTATTCTTACAGAAATGATAGAAACACTCCCCTAAAAGGATGGTTCATTTTTTCAGTCAAACATCAAGCTATAAGACTGCTGCGTGAAAGTCTAAATTTAATCCCTTATACTCTCCTTCTTTTCATGTTTTGTTTTCTTTACTACATGATGATTTTCCTGTCTTGATAGGCGAGGCTGAACACCACTTGGCCACAGTGCTTCCACCTAATAAAATGTTGATTTTCAGATGAAAGCAATCTTCTTTTTTTAGTTAATACAAAATTCAACTTCTCAGATAATGAAAAACATTGTTTAAATCCTCCAGAGAGTTAAAACTATTTTTATCTTTTATGAGAATTTTTGATCAGTCATATTAATGTCACTGAGTGTTCCTTAAAGCATTCATTCATATTACGTCAAAAGGGAGAATCTACTGAAGCATACATTTTTCATAAATGGTAAAGTTACTAGTCTATTGCCCCACAGCATTATGGATGTCCTTTTCTCCTTTCTTTTCCACATCTCTTTCTGTCAAGGGAGCATTTTTCCTTTGGCTGATAATTAACAGTAAAATCTTTCATGTCTCTCTTCTGAATTTTTCTTGGTTAGCGATGAGATGCAGCTCCATAGTTCTGTCTTCCAAGAGAAATCTAGCTGGCCTGTCATTTAGTACATTTTTCCAAAATTGAGACATTTTCACAATGATTTTAACACATTTCTGATATTGATCTTAAAGATTTCTTGCTGCCTTGATGGCTTATCTTTTGGGTCAGTATTAACTGAATTTTCACAATTTGGAGGAGGAATGAAAAGATGTTCTAAATATAACCAAGAAAAAAAAAAAAAAAAAGACTACTTCTGTAGCAGCCTTAAGGTACCACTTCATCCCATTTGGTCACTGTTACCATTTTTTTCACTCATGTTCATAGAGAACTATGGCGTAATTAGTTAATAAAGTTTTTGTTCTATTGGTTTTATGCAAGGTAGTGTGTAGCAATGACCACGCTTTCAAACTTTGAAACTTTCAAAATCAAATCAACATGTTGTGTGATTGTAAATACAGAAATTAGATTAAAAATTAATCTTTGTCTCTGGGCCAAAGGTGGTGATTTGGGGGGCATACATATTTTTTCATTATGTCAGTGGTTTTGGGCTCCAGATACCCCAAATTCTGAATAGCAAAATAGTTTATCTTGACAGGAAAAATAATGTTTGGTTAGATTTTTTTTTTTCCAATATTTTTTATTCTAACTGAAAACCCTAGTGTCAGATTGTGTTCTTGATAAGAAAAAAAAAAAAAAAAGGAAAAAAAGGAATAACTGTCAGGGAGTAGACCTATATATGAAGCAAGTGACATAAACTTAAGCAAAGCTGTAAGTCATTCGGGTTTTAATCATGTCTGCAACCTGATTACTATTTTTTAGCAAAGCCTGAATATGACAAACTGGAAAAGGACAAGCTCAGCTCAGAATAATTCTGCACTAAAACTTGTCAAATTATACACTGTTTCTTATCATGACACAGGTAGGCCAGTAAGTGCAGAACCATGCGTGATCTTCATGGCCTTCCCCCCCCACCCCCTTTTGAGCTATTCCATCACTAAGCCCTGTTGCCATCATAAGGTGTTTCTGAGTACTTAATGTTAGAATTGATTTGGCACACAGAGATCTAGTCTGGTTTGTCTTAAATTGTTAACAGCATGAGAGATATAAAAGTGGGCTACTAAAATAAATGTCCACACCAAACTTCTCAAGGGTTAAAAAAAACCCCAAACTTCTCTAAACCCCAAACTTCTCTAAACTTCTCTATTGCTAAATCTGTCCTCAGACTACTCTAAGCAAAACTGAGGAAAATCCTATTTGTAAGAGAATTACTGTGTTTCTATCACCAAGCCAAACTGTTAATTTATACCATGCTTTTTCCACAAGAGATGAAGTACATGAACCTAAAATATTTCATTTTGCTTTCTATAAAATTTATGCTAAGGGAGTAAAAACCCTGCAAATCAATGTCTTATTTGTCTTATTCTCACTTTCTAAAAAGATCTTTGTTAATGCCTGGAAAGCAATTACATCTGAAATATAATGGATGTCTTTGAATTCTGTTGTTGTATTCTAAACAATTGTTGCATTTTTTGTAAGCTGGAGGAACTTCAAAAGTTTGGGAGATTTAGGTCAGTTGAATACTTAAATAGGAATGTTTTTTCCTGATCTTAATCAAAATGTTTTGATCTGTAAAACTAGGTTGAACTATCACAAGAACTGCTTGTGGGGGAATTTATGATGCCTGTGTTTCTGTTTAGCTGGAAAAATTACAATAACAGGCTAAAGAGAGCAAGTGCAGCATTTCTGGCTTGATGGAAGAGAGATAGAGAACTGCCATGCCCAGAACTAGTGCTTCATTTCTTATTCTGTGTGGTTTTCCCATTAAATTTACTTTCCTGTATATTCCTATCATAAAGTCTTCAACTAAAACTAAACATTTTTAAGGATAATATGTCATAGAAATACCTTGTCATAGAAATCTGTATTGATCTTGTACAACTGTGGAGAGGGCTAAGGCATAGGGTATAACATATTAATGGACTGTGTCCAGGAAATGACAGTACTAATTGTCATGACAGATACTGTACTAAAACACTAACTTTTAACATAATTCTGGAAGAGAATCTCTTGCAAGAACAGAAGAGCTAAAAAGCCTTATCCTTATTTGGCTCTATTGTAACATTAATCTTTTCTCCCATCTTGTGAACAAGGCTAAATGACCGTAAGATAGCAAGATTCCCAATGCAATGCATCATTTTCTCTGCTGTTCTTCTGGGGTGCAAAGATCTTAATCCTAGAAATTCATTTAAATAAGGTTATTTAGCAGAGAGGCCTCTGATTACAGGAGAAAAAAAATAGAGCAGCTGTCAGTTATGGAAATACTTTGCTTTTTGCAAATCACATTGCCAGTTCTGTGCACCAGAAGGTCACTGATCTGGGTGAAATGCTTTAAGTGAGGATTGCAGTGGTTTACCAGAAATAATGATAATAATATTATCTCTGTTATATAGCACTATCCACTCCAATAGCTTCTAGACAGTTTTACAGCTAAATGTACACATCAGTACTGAAATGCAATTGCCAATGAAGTGGAAAGCTCAGCCATCCAATCTGTAACACAACAGTGAAAACTCAGAACATTTCAGCCAAAGGACCACCGAGTTCTGGGGAAATTTTTAAGAAAAAGTCACAGTGTCAAAACCAGAGCAAACTAGACTCTGTTTTTAGTAACTGTTCTGAAAAATCTGCTTCTAATAAGTGCATTCTGTTCAGGTTATCCATTTAAGTCATGTGCTTAACTTGTAATCTGGGACTTTTGATATTTTGAACCCTAAACAATGCCATGAGAAATCACTAACTGACAGAGCAAAGTATTATAGGCAGTGTTCAGCCAGCAGGCCAGCTCTTTAAGTTTATTGTACAAACTTAGGCACTCCTGAAGGTAATAGCTACAATGATCTGCAGTTAGGTCACAGTATGCAACTCCTGGCTACTTTTTTCCCATCACAAAGAAACTCTTTCAGTGAGCAAAATTAAAGCAAAAGTTTTTTAAAAATGAGGGTTCTTTGTGAGACATCTTGGAAACTGTGCAGCAAAACATGTGGCACAGCCTTGAAAGCCAGGTCTTTTTTATCACTAAGTGTGTTACTCCACTGGCAAATAGATAATTCCATTAATACAATGAGACAGTGTAGTTTGTGCTATGAAGACCAGCTTAGGTTTGGTATAATTTTTTTTAATACATTATTAACCAACTTTAGAAAAATAAAGCTAATTTGACCACATAATGTAGTTTTAATTGTATCAACCTCAGCCCAGCTTAATAACCCATGTTCACTAGAAGTTGGATCTACACAGAAATGATGTCTCTTTATGTTTCCAGAAATGCTGGAGCTCATAGATACTTGAGGAATGAGGACAGAGTTTGAAAAATTATTTGTCCTTGAAGTGGATTTGACAGAAACTTCCCAAATGGCCAAGCCACCCTGGGGAAAATTTATTAGCATAGTGCTGCAACAGGGGCTCATATCCTTGGAGTCTGGCAGGACCCTGTTGCAGAGATATCGACAGTAATTGCACAAATTGTGTTTTATTTCCCAAGATAACAGAGATCTGATTATAATCTACTAAACACAGTTTATAATATTTCTATCTCAAATCTTTAAGGCTCTTATACTTTCAGACATCTAGAAAGTGTGTCTTAGAGCATTAATCACCACTTCCTCCTACAACTTCTCTTGTTCTGTACTGAAAACAATGAAATGTTTCAGAAACAAACCACACAATTAGAAATGAATGAGCATTTCAGAACTGCAGCAGCTCATATTCTGTTATCCTAAATTAGCACTTTAAAATGCCTGGTTTTACCTTACTGACATTAAGCTCACCATGTGCTCATATATGACAAATTAAGGGAATTATTTCTTTTAAAAGAGCTCATCTAGATTTAACAACATACTGTACATGACATAGAAAATACTGCTCCAAACTACCGCTTTCAATTCACATCTGATATATTCAAATTAATTAATGGCTATAATTTTAAATGATTAACAAAGAAACAAAGATAGTTAAATTGTATAGTTTAAATTACTGTATGTCCAGCTACTTGAGAGAATGAGATAATTATTGTCTCACAATACTCATGGGAGACAGAAAAAAAAAAATCATTCACTAAATTAATGTGGCATAAGCTAATTTTATATTTCCACACTGTCTGAATAATTCTCTCTCAAATCTGACAAAGTCTTATGTGGCATATCCAGTCCTAATTTAGCAAATCGTCTTAATTCATGTAGAGTATGTAATCGTTTCCTTAGTAGAATGAGAAATTAGATTCTTTTTTTTTTTTCCTTTTCATTTGTATACCTCTTTTAATTAATTTCTTCCAAGAAAGAATTTAAACATGAACTTTAATCCCATTTACTTCAGAGCTTTAATTTTGAAAGGCAGTTAACTAAGCCTGCTTTCCTGAATCAGGGCCCATTTCAATCGAATCTTTCATTCAGAGTAATTTCTTTTATGGATGCTGTTTAACAAAAAGCCTATGTAAAAAGCAGTCAGGTCGTTTTGGATACCTTACTTAGTAAAGCTCTGCTAGTCTGGTGGTCCATACAGTTCATAAATCATGGTCACAGGGACAAGTTTAAGATCCCTACCCAGCCCTGGATTTGTCATTCACATGTGAAGAAGTTTTGTGCATCACTTACTTATTTGATAAGTAATTTATCTCACTGTATTCTAAAAAGAAACTCAGTGCAAGCTTGAAATGTTTTCTGAATATACCTTGAAAATATTAAAACAATTTGAGGAAAGCAATTATTTTTTGAGACTAATTCAACTGTATCCATTTCTTAGTGGTAAATATCCAATAAAAAAGAAAAGAAATCTAGAATGAAAAGAGAACCTTTCCTCGCCCCAAACAAAACAAGCCACCTACCACCACCACCACAAAAAAACCCAAAACCACAAACCCACACCCAAATGCACACACATGCACAAAAAATAAACAAACAAACAAAACCCCAACCAAATAAACAAAAAAGCCAACAACAACAACGAAATCCAAAACCAAAGACCTCAACCACAAAAGAACAAACAAAAATTGAGGCACTTGTCTTAAGCTGTCTGGGATTTCCCTTCAGGGAAAAAGTGCCTAATATCAGGGAATTAACTTCAATATGTCAACTGAGCAATCTGGATCTTGCTCAATGTCAATATACAGAGAAATCGCTACATATAGTCGACAAACAGTCTCCTGTTTGATGGTGAAGAGTAGAGGACTCAGAAAAATTGTCAAACAGAAAAGGGTATAAAAGGGTAAAGAAGCATATGTAAAAATGTAAATAAAAAGATTCATCAAAGAGTGTCTCATGAATTAGCTACATTAGGGAGAGACAGAACATGCTGATGAGAGTTGCAATCTCAAAGTAGAGTATGCCTGCAAAACAGATATTTCATTCAAGAGATAGTAGTAATAAAAAAGTGACTTTTAAGCAAGGGAAAGTCAAATAGGCCATATTATCCCATCAATTAAATGCAATGAACTTGGTAGGCAAATAAGGAGCCTTACTTATTTTACTTATCTCAAAACACTTCAGCACTTCAGATATTCCATGCTCTGAAGTTATTAAAAAAAAAAAAAAATTTAGAAATGACAGGCTGTTCCCAGGCTGGTTTTTAGATGATGAAATAATAACAGATAAATCTAAATGACAATAGCAAGTCTGAAACAAAGGTAAATATCCAGGACCTGTGGATATCTCCTCTAGATTTTATTGGATGTTTAAAGAGGTCCCTTGGGGGCACCTTTAAAGAACAGGAGAGTAGAACAGAATTAAAGACCTGACTTTATGATGATTTTACAGGCCAAATCACCTGTGAATCATAAGAAAAAAATTAGAAAGACACTAGCAGCCCAATTAAATTCCACATTCTTCTTTCACTAAAACACAGGTCAAAGTAGACTCAGAAAGGACAAAACACTGCAAATAATACAAGAATTGTTCATGGTGCCAGATCAAAAATAAATCAATGTCTACTGCTTTAGCTGAGTTTAAACACACCTGTAATAGACTGGGACAGAGCTTCCTATTTAAAGTCCCATCCCATATAGACTCTTTCCTACTTCCCTCTCCGGGTGATTGAATAGATTGTCTTTACTGAAGGCTAAAACCAGCTGCCTAAATCAGTGGGGTTAAATCACTCTTGCTTGAGTGTGGAGGAATGAGCCTCATCTGTTGTCTCTTTTGCTGTTGGCACTGACCGCAGAACATTTCTGTAAAAGGGTAGGACCCAATGAATCCATCGTATAGATCCAGCTTGGAAGAACATGGGAGAAAATAACTTTATATAGCGCTGATGCCATGTTATTTTTATCTAACCTGAACCACTGCTTAATATAAATACATAAAGCAATATGTGGTTTAATGAAAGTATCTGGCTATAAGGTAAATAATGCCTAATATAAAGTGACAGTTAGAGCTGCCTGACTCAAGTTGTTTCACCAGAAAACACTTGGCTTCTGTAACTTATTCAGAAATTTAAATTTCAGGAAATCAAGAAGATTTTGGTAAAAATGAAATACTAAAACATTGATCTATAAGACAACATGTGAAGGGCTGAGGAGAAAGTCTATTCCTTAGTGAGTGTTTGTGTTTGTGGGGGAACAAATCATAGTTTTGATCAAGTTATCCTTCTTATTTCAATTTTACCTGATATTTCAATTTTACCTCACCTAATGCTTTATCTAAGTCCAGAGAATTTTATGTAGAATCCAAAAAGGTCAGGAAAAACAAGGCTTGTATGAAAAAGAAGGCAATTAAATGTTACATACTGCTATCAGGGGAGAAATTTCAAAGTGTAAGAGGTATCTACATTTGAGGAAGAGAAGCCTAGATTTGAAAAAGAATCACAGAACTGCGGAGTAGTAGGGGCTGGAAGGGACCTGTGAGGATCTTCTACGCCAACTCCACTGCTAAAGCAGTTTCACCTAGGGCAGGTTACACAGGAACACATCCAGATAGGTTCTGAAAGTCTCCAGAGAAGGAGACTCAACAACCCCCCTGGGCAGCCTGTTCCAGTGCTCCATCACCCTCAAAGTAAAGAAGTCTCTCCTTCTGTTTAACTAGAACTTTCTGTGTTTCTGTTTGTGACCATTGCCCCTTGTCCTATCATTGGACACCACTGAAAAGAGACTGGCCCCATCCTCTTGACCCCCACTTTTTAGATATTTATAAGCATTGATAAGATCCCCTCTCAGACTTCTCCAGGCTAAACTGCCCCAGGTCTCTCAGCCTTTCATCATTAAGAGAGATGTTCCAGTCCCTTGATCACCTTTGTAGCCCTCCATTGGACTCTCTCCAGCAGTTCCTTTTGTCTCTGGAACTGAGGGGCCCAGAACTGGACACAGTACTCCAGACGTGGCCTCACTAGGACAGGAGAAAAACAACCTTTGTTAACAAGAAGCGGTTCAATAGGTAGAAATTACCTTCGAGATTTTCTTTTTACCTTTAGATTTGTCCTGCTTTTAGGAACAAAACAAATTCATGAATGGCTGGACATCATTGCAATATTTCTTTCACTCCCTTCTTCAACACAGGTTAACACACAGCTTTCTGAACCAATTTTAATTTGAACTAGATTGCATGTAGAACAAATAAACCGCATGGATTTTAAAACCATCAGTGAATCCATTAGAAGACTGTGTAAGTTATTCACATGACTAATTGTTCTCTTAAATATGTGCACTTCACTTTTAGCCTGAACTTATCCATCATCCTCCTCCACCCACTGGACATAAAACTTCAGCAGCATCACTCACTGGGTAATTCAAAGGAAACACCTGTTCACCTGAGATTCTTCAGCTATGTACCCAAAGATCACATCTGGCATCTTAATCTTTACTACATCTACTCCTCATGCTAGCTTTTTTCATATTTTTAGTACATTTGTAGAACATTCCCTCTTATGGAAAGACATTAAAAAATAAATTGTAGTTCAGTGGTTCCTGTGTTTCTGTCATCTTCCATTGCACTGAGGAAGCAGTGTCCTCTTGGCAACATCACACCTTGTTTAACCTGGATGAGCACCTGAATGTACTTTTTCTGCTTTCTGTGGCAGTGACCAATGTCAGAAGAACAAACATTCATGGTCTGTAGCCATGAACAGGAGACCTCTGTTCTAATGCTTATGTGTCCACTGCTATTTGCAGAATTCAAATGCTGCTTTTGAGAATTAGTGTATCCAGGGCAATATACAGGAGGACTGTGTTAGTACCTCAGCATGTTCAGCATAAGAATCTTTTCTTTCTGCATAGACCTTTACATCACAGTCTGTTTTTTAGAAAGAAATCCGGTTTAGAATATTGTAGGACTCATAACTTCAGGGAATTAAAAAATTCTTTCAGAGAATTTCAGAAGGAAATACCATCTTTTGATTCCAGGTTCTTCCTTTTTTTTTTTTAAGTGAGAGCGATGCCATGCAAAGCTGCTCTTAATAAAACAAAATATTTAAGGAATTAAATTCCTTTTTAAACCTATTTAATAAAATATTCCAATACAGAAAATAATACTTATAATAGGGAAAGTGGAGAAATAATAGAAATACATTTCTTTAAATGGGACAATTTTTAATTCTGATTATTTTTGTATTCTCTTTCTTTCTTTTTTTTTTTCTTTTTTTTATATCTGTGGTACCTAGATACAGTATCTGAGACTGGTAGCAAGGGGCTTCTTTTTAATGAAAGTGCATGTCTAGTGTATTTACAACTTTAACCGTATTTTGACAAATGACAGTAATATCCTCATACATAAGATGATTTTTTTCTTTTCAAACTGTACATCAATGTCAAATTTTGTACAAGCCAGAATCCAGGGAAGAATGTTCTCTCTACATATTGCAGTTCACAGAATCAGCTGCTGAAAATTCAGTAAGAATCATAGAATCATGGAATGGTTTGGGTTGGAAGGGACCTTACAGATTATCTACCAACACCCCTGCCATGGGCAGGACACTTTCCACTAGACCAGGTTGCTCAAAGCCCCATCCAACCTGGTCTTGAACACATAAAGTGATGGAGCATCTGCAGTCTCCCTGGGCAACCTGTTCTAGTGTCTCACCACCCTCACAGGGAAGAAGTTCTTTATAATTTCTGATCTGAATCTAGCCCCTTCCATTTTCAAACCATTACTCATCCTATAACTACAAGCCATCATCCTTGGCTTCCTTGTAGGCCCTTTTCAGATACTGGAAGGCTGCAATAAGGTCTCCCTGGAGCCTTCTCTTCTCCAGGATGAACATTCCCAACTGTCTCAGCCTGTCCTCATGGGAGAAGTGTTCCAGTCCTCTGATTTTCTCTGTGGCCCTCCTCCTCTGGACCTGCTCCAACAGATCCCTGTCATTCTTGTGTTGAGGGCTGCAGAGCTGGATGCAGTGCTCCAAGTGGGGTCTCACAGGAGCAGAGCAGAGGGATAGAATCACCTCCCTCGACCTGTTGGCTATGCTTCCTTTGATGCATTTCAGGATATGGTTGGCTTTCTGGGCTGCACTCACACATTGATGGCTCATGTTGAGCTTTTCATAAATCAGCACCCTCAAGTCATTCTCTTTAGGACTGCTCTTAATCCACTCATTGCCCAACCTGTATTTATGTTTGGGATTGCCCCAGCCCAGGTGCAGGACCTTGCACTTGGCCTTGTTGGACCTCATGAGGCTGGCATGGGCCCACGTCTCAAGCCTGTCAAGGTCCCTTTGGATGGTATCCCTTCCCTCCAGCATGTTGACTGCACCACCGAGCTTGGTGGTGTCCACAAACTTGCTGAGGGTGTACTCGATCCCAGTGTCCATATCACTGACAAAGATGTTAAACAGCACCAGTCCCAGTACCAATTCCTGAGGAACACCACTCATCACTGGTTTCCACTTGGACATTGAGCTGTTGATTGTAACTTTTCAAGGGTGACCATCTATCCAATTCTTCATCCACCGAGAGGTCCATCCATCAAATCCATGTCTTTCCAATTTAGAGACCACAGTGTCATGTGGGACAGTGTCAATTGCTTTGCATAAGTCCAGGCAAATTACATCAGTTGCTCTTCCCTTGTCCACCAATGCTGTAACTCCATTGTAAAAGACCACCAAATGTGTCTGTACTTCTGACTTTGGGGAAATTCGTATTAAATGGGTACACCTCTTCAGACCATTTTTTTTTTTTTTCTGAAAGGAAAGGTATGTTAAAAAAAGGAAAGTTCTGCTAGTAATTTATCAAGCTTTTCACTGTGATCTGTCCCCACCCAGTAGGTTATTTTTCCAAAGAGCAAGGTTTATGCTTCTAGTAAACATTTATTAGACTTTCCCTATTCCAATATTACATCATAGCCTTATAAAGCCCTTGCCTTTCTTCTTTTTTGATAAAGTTTTAATGAACTATTAGGTGTAATGTTTTAATTGCGCTGTAAACAATGAAAATTGCTTTGACTGTGACTGCATCTGACTTTGAAGAATTTAAAGTGCATGTACTTTGGGTTTTCTCTTTTGCCTTGTTTAATGAGTTAATTGTCATTGGCACTTTTTACTACTTGCTTTCTATCCAGAATGATCTGATCTGTCATTGCTGAGATTACCAAGGATGTTCTGCAACGGCACCTCAAAATTTCTTCATAAATTCCAAAAGTGTTCTCATTTGCACAATTAAATATTATCTAACACACGCTAATTTTTAGTAGCTTTAAGATTTGTGATGTGTACATAATGTCTCTCACTATTTCCTTGAACGTGCAATTCTGCCATTATCCTAGTCTTCCATTCCTTTGATAACAAGGTATTACTAGTGTTAATCAAATGGGAAGTTATTTCTTATTTTACTTACAGAGTTTTACACATGCTTCACTTCCTATATGGTGTCATTATTTTTTCTCCTTTTAAAAAGGCTTATGTGTTATACATGTATCCCAGTGACAGTCTTTTCTAGGCCTTTTCCTCTAGAATGTTTTTGCCTTTCTTTAAGATGTCTACGTAGTCCATTCCTCTAGTGTATTACAGAAGATATATAGTCATTTATTACTTTCTATTTTCTGGGCATGCTTTGGATATACTTATTAAGATCATAAACCTTAATGTGTTATAATATAATGTGATTATATGGCCATGATTTTTGCCTTCACTAATTTCTGGGATACAATTATATAAAACTAAACCTTTATTGCCCACAATTTTGTAATGATGTATTGATTATCGTTCAAATCTTCCTTTTTTTTTTTTTTTTATTTGAACAAGTTGCTTCCTGGTGAGACAGAACAAGCATTCAGAATTGGGAATTGATCAGTTCTGAAGATC
>JAAGNO010008291.1:0-27979 GCA_033439905.1 Ceryle rudis
AATTTAGTTTAGTAAAACGTGAGAATATCCAAGTAGTCAGGTTAGAACCTCCCATTTTCTCTTAAAAATAATATTTACTAAGGTGATATCTATAACATCATAAAAACAAAAATTAGAAAGTAAACCCCAAGGTGTCCTTGTGGTATGTTTATAAAAGGGCATTAGAAGAGAAAATTAGGTGACATTTGTCGGAAGTTATGCCATATATCACACGACATGTTTCAGTTCACTTTGGTGAAATGACAGGGTAGGTTTCTGTTTATGTTGTGCAAATAATAGTCTGCTCTATGCTATAAAATATCTGTTTGGCAATGTGTAGAACAGGTCAGATGTTAAAAACTTAAGTAATTAAAATGTTACTTAGTTATATTTAATTTCAAAAATATCTTTTTTTTTTTTTTTTGTATATGAATGAATGTATTTGACCTAATTCTCCTACTCTCTATAAATAATGACAACTGGGTGTATTATGATAGTGTCTAAACAGCTTGTTAGAATTGTGTATAGAAAAGCTGAAAACTAGTTCTCTAAGATTTTAGCTTGCCATTGAATGTAAGTTTAATGTTTTGCCTACATTTTTGAATTGGCTATTACTGATCTCTGCCATGCCAGGGAGTCCAGCACTGGACTCAGTACTCCATCTGTGCCTCACCAGTGCTGAGTAGTGTGATATAATACGGTTAACAGAGTATTGTAAGGCAGCAATTGCTGTACTTGAAACAGGACTGAAATAAATTCAAGCTTACTCACTTGATGCTGAGTGTAAGGTCTCCTGTTTTCAAACTGCAGGGCCTTTTCCTGAAAATGAATGGGCTGGATTTGCCCCTTTTGTAATGTTTTTCATTAGAGCATATAAACAAGTGCAAATATTTATCAATACAACACTCTTGCTCATCATCTTTAAAACAGGTATCAAATAATTTGAACTGTGTGTGAATGAGTGAACGTCTGGAATACTTACATAAAAATTTAAAATGTTTAACTAGATTGCATAAAACTGAATTAATTGAACCTGATTTCTTAGGATGTATTTTCCATTAGTTGCCAAAGAGATAATTAATAACTCTTCATATCTGAGGACACTCACTTATACTTCAGGTTCACTTTGAATATCTCACATATGTCTTAGAGTGCCCATGCTCAGGAGGTCAGACTCCATGTTTGGCCCAACAAGAGGTGTAGGATGTTGCAGGGAGCAGTTCAGAGTGATTATGTTAGACGCCCCAGGTTAGATAGTGTAAATACACTACATTGTTATTCACCCAAAATGCTGACCCAGGGAATGGTCAGCTTCTTGGATGTGGCCAGAATTATTTATTGGCAGATGCAGCAAAGTACTGAAATCAGTAAGACTGAATATATTTCACCTCCAGGGAACTGGCCTATCAAAACTACTCTACAGATGAGAATCTTTAAAAAAAACCAATTTACAGAAGGAATCCCTAGGGATAGAGGCAGACCAAGAATTTTCAGTATTAGAAAGAGGAGTGTGTCTTGTAAAAATAAAAGTTGTTGCAGAGACTTGCAAAAGTTACATTAAGCAGGTGATAAATTTAAAATGAGCTTTATTGTAACCAAAATTGTTTAGGACTCTGAAGACATTAATAAACTCCAAGTTCAAGACGTCAAACAGAATTAATATTATGTGGCTGACTTAAGAGTTCTTAAGCTTTAGAAATGTTGACCCAAAATGTGCAATCACTCACATAATAAGGCGAAGGCTCTCAGCTTTGAGGAGTTACCTTGGACAGTGTCCCAACCCATGGGGAGAGTCCCCAACTGCAGATCAGCTGCTCCAAGGAGGACTGACTCCATTGGCGCTCCAGCAGGGCACTGTTTATACCCCAGTTGAATCTGATCTGTGGTCATATATGGTTATGTACATTCTCACTGGTTGCATTCTTTGACCAAATGTAAGTGACAATAGTCACTGGGTGGATCAATGGTCAAGAAGCTTCACAATGATCAAGAAGTTTTAAACTTTATCGGGGTGGATGGACTGGCCACAGATTCAGATCCTACTAAGCTACTTCAGATTTCTTCTGTCCCAACATCTGTGTCTGTTTCAATCTAGATTCAGTTTGTAGTCAGTGGAAAACTGCAAGCACTTGAGTATTTAGTTCATCTACCAGATTTTGAATGTCTACTTTATCAAAGGGATGAATCATGATTTAAGAGTGACTGTTTCCTTCAATCACAATGGAAGGTTAGGATGGTTATAGACACACCCCATATTTGTTCAGGTGAATCCCTCCTTAGCAGTAGTCTACATTTCTAGGACTAAGTGTCTCCTAATCATTAGATCTGTAAGGCTGATAAAACAGACTTCAGCTGAGGCTTGTGGGGCCAAAAAAAAAAAAAAATTACAGTATCTGCAAATGTTTCTTACAGTCTTATGTTCCTCTTAGATCAATTACTCATGTTGAGTAATATACTCAGTGCAACACTGCAACTGGATAGGTCTCTTGGTTATTTCTAATTGCCTTTATAAATAACAACTTCTCATTACCGCCAGATCACAGTAACAAAGGCGTAGGTAAACTCCAAACAAGAAGGAATATAACATGCTCACGACTGGGAAACCATTGGTATGTGAATACTTTTTTTACACAAATGCAAATGATTAACTTACGCATAAAATGGCAGCTAATGTAGTGCAAATAGAATTTCAGGGGATTTCATTATAAATTTAAAAAGCAATAAAAAAGTGCACTTCAGCAGAGTTAATGCCACAGAAAGACAGTAAAATAATAAACTTAAGGGTAGCTACTGAGGTTGGCATTTTGTGGTTTGTTTGTGTTTGGGGGTTTTTTGTGTGTTGTTTTTTTGTTTGGTTGGTTTTTTTTTTAATTATTATTATTCTTTGCAATATTATTTGGAAAAAAAATTTAAAACTTGCATTTATAACACTAAGATTTCCCCTTTTCTCACCTATCATGCTTACATTACTCTCTCTTTCTGTCTCTTACACAGAAAAATAATTTGTAAGATAATACACAACAACGAAAGGAGGAATAGCACATTTTGAAGAATAAAGTGAATCTTCAATATGTTATGAGGCATAACAGGCCTTGTGTATTTTAAAGCATAATGATCTGATTTCTGTTTGCATCATTGTCTTGATGGCTTTTTTTTTTTTTTGCAAGGGCAGCATAAGAGATTTTACAGTAAATATGGGATTGGAGTCTGAAAATTAAGCAAGTATACATGCATGTGTTGTGTGGTTATGTCTGTTGGTGGTTTGAAATAAATTACTGGAGAGAATTCTATTTTTGAATTCTTCTTTTGTTTCTTTCTCCTTTTTTTATAAGGCCTTTGATTACATATCACTTATAGATACTTTGAGAGAAATACCCTTGATAACTGATCAAACAAAGAATAAAGAAAATAACTTCCTATCATCTAACCTCAAAAATGTTCAGTTAATGATAATGACATGATACATTTGAACTTGTTTGATAAACAGAAAAAAATAATGAAACAAAAATAAGTTGAGTCAGTGAAGATAATTATGGTCATTTTATCCAGCTCAATTTCTCTTTCAAAAGAACATATAATTGCTCTGATAGTTTACTTCCAACCACCTTGTCTCTGTCCTAATATAAAGGCGAACCAGATTACAAGCTCCCCCTTCTCCCTGCTGTTTATTTGACTGAAAGATTCACAGCTCTTAGCCACCTCTTTGTGTCCTGCTCATATTCCAGTTATCATCATAAGGTGAGGGTGTCAGGTTTAAGGGAACAAGGGAGTTTCAACGTGAGGGGAGACGGTACCTCATGAGGAACAAATACCATCTGGTTCCAAAAACTGTCTGAGATGCAGGAAATATGGCAGGTATAAAGGGTGCTCCTTGACATATATTTTGAATGTGTTGTTAATTTTTAATTTTAATCCTTTTCCTTTCTAATTGTTGTAGTGCTAAAATAGTAAATTGTGTTAATAAAATAACTTTCAAGAGTTTTCTCCTTTTCATTCAAAGTAAAATGAATTAGATTACTTTAATTGTCAGGTCTCATCCTATCTGAAGCATTGTCCAAGCGTGGTGTTACTCATCTAGTTACAAGGACAATCTCATTTAGTTAACATAATTACAATAATGACTATCATATACTGTTGCTTAATTGTAAATGCATGAAAAATCAGTTGGAATATAGTTAAGTATCAGAGATTTTTCCACCTTTCTTAATAATGTGCCATAAATTATTTTATTATTTTTATTCTTCTGAAGGTAGAGTGATAAAGTACAGCTCAGAAGTGAGTTTTTTCACTTTCTTCACTGTGTCTTTATAATTTATATTAAAATCTGTTTGAATAAAATTGTGAAGCACTGCAGTAACTTTTAACATCTAAGTGAGATTTTTAGTACAGCTAATTCCTCAGGATTCATAGTGTATCAGATATAGGTAATCTAAATATCATAGTTATACCACTGTGATCTGAACTGACTGAACACAATAAAACAGTTGAGAAATTCCAGTATCTGATCTAAGGTAACAAATATATCTACACCCAGCTTACACTTCTGTCCAGTCTCATTTTATGCATCTCTCTTGCAAAGGTTTATGCAGAGCTATATGCATACAATGCTTCTTAAATTACCATTGGATTTAATAAACATTGGATTTCATGATGTGACTTCTCAAGAACATTAAATAGATATTAAAATATCTACTGGGGAAAAATACCAACATTGTGGGTGGAGAATGGAAGTTTGCTTAGATTTGTACAATAACTCACATAGGTGAACACTAATCTTGAAAGATTTAAATTAATCTACAATACATATAATTAGGCAATATTTTGTTTTGTATTCTATTTTTGAAAAGAAGTTAAAAATAGTGCAAAGAGAAGTAGCATAGATTTACTGATAATGTCAAAGTTGCATTATTATAAGCCATATTATGAGCACCTATTTTCTTGTCAGACTATAAAAAATATGAACTGAATGTTTATTATAGATATTTTATTCATGCATTAATTATTTATAAACTATATGAAGTTCCATTTTATATTTAAAATGTGACTGTCAATAAATTCTGATAGCATCTGGAAGAAATGTAAATGTCTCTCCTAGAGAACATAGTCATAAAATGCAAAATGGGCCTTTTCTTACATGTGTCTTGAGAAACAGAGTAATTTTTCATTGCTGACACATCTGCTATAATTTATTTTGTTTTTCTTCTTCTCAAATTCATAATAATTCTCAGGAGTAAGGTCTTTTCTTAATAAGTACTGCTTGACATTTACCTTTACGTACATGATAGATATTTGAAAATGAGCATCTGTCAATGCTATGGCATCAAATTTAAATTTATTAGTCAGGAAAATAACTTGGCCTACAGATCTCATCATCACCTTTTCAAATTTTCAGACAAACAAAATAAAAAACCCCTAGCAAAATAAAGCCAAATGAATTCTCCCACTTGTAAGCACTAAAGAATTGCCAGTTAGAAATTTGCACACCTGTTACTATAATACTAAAGATAAGCCAAAAAACCCCACCCATTTTTAAAGGTTCTGGTTTTATTATTTCACCTTTTTCTCTAGTGAATTTAAATTGCAAGTTTAGTTTACAACAATGATTTAGAAAATGGATGTTCACTGTTACAGATGAAGCTTGATCAAAATCCATGATAATATTTAAAAGACAAAGAGAACTAATCTTTATCCAAACGTTTTAATGTTACATATTTTAGCTAACACTCAGAAGAGATACCTCAAAGACAGCATTCAATCAGAATGCTGGGGTTTTTTTTGCAAAAAAAAATGTTTTTCCTTGAATTTTAACAATGCTGAAATGGAGCAGACAAGCCTTTCCTAAAACATTTGTCACTTTGGAAACAAATAAAAATATCCAGATATGTTTTCTCTTTTTCTATGTTATGTTTAAGGTTTCTAAATTCTAACAAGCTTTTATCTTGCAAACTTTTATTTTTTTTGGGGGGGGGGTGTTTGTTTGTTTTGTTTTGTTTTGTTAATATTAACATTAATTTGAGTTGGTGGTATGTCCTTGGAGTGATGAAAGGCAATCACATATGGGACAGCCTTTCTAAGAGTGCAGTCAAGAGTCTGAACGATTTCTCTCATTTATTTAGTTCTCTTTAGCACTTATGAGACTGTATGTGGAGAGTGTACCTAGTTTTAGGCTCTGTAACACAAGAGGAGAACTGATATATTAGAGTGAGTCCAGCAAAGGGTCACTGAGGTGATTATGGGGCTGGAGCACATATAACAGGAAACTTGAAAAATTTGTTCAGTCTGGAGAAGGATAAGCTTTATGGTTTTTATTGCTTTCTTCAATTGCCTACTGGAAGATTATAGAGAAGATGAAGCCACAGTCTTCCTGGAGATGAAATGGTAAAAGGCAACAGACACCAGTTGTTGGAAATTTGAATTAGACATTAGGAAAGCAAAATTTACAGTAAGGTTGTTAAACACTGGAAAGAAATTTCCAAGAGAGGTTGAAGAGAATCTCCAGTATTGGAGTAAGCCAATATTTGACTGAAGAAGGCTCTGAACAACCTGATTTTGAAGCTGGATTTATTTTCAAGCTGGTCCTGTTCTGAGTGAGAAGTTGGATCAGGCCACCTCCAGAAGTGTTTTCCACTAACTTGTTCTATGATTCTGTGACTAATTTTCTTTTCTTTCATGTACATTGCTGACAATATTAGTCTTCTACATTCAGCCTAGTGCCATGACATTGCCATCTATTTCATGCTCTCTTCTGTCCACTGGTGAGGATGTGTTAGTGCTGATAATAGGTCTTAGTTCTCTGCTTCTTTTCCGGTCTTGCATAGTAGTTATCTGTTTTTTCTGTTTCTTTCCCTCAAAAAAGGCACAAAGGTAGCCCTACTCCTTTTGAAGAATGTAGTTAGAGACATGAGTTTTGGAAGTCTGCATTAAGTTCAGGAAACCCGTAACCTTGGAGAAGGGAAGCTGTCAAAGTCCTGTGAGGCAGCCTTCAACATGAAATCCTCTTCCTTTTTCTTCTAACCAGGTTTAATTGTCTACGGAAAAGGATTAATGACAAGAGTGCCTCTTTTCCTATGCAGAACCCTTGAAACTTTAGTGTCTGAAAAAATCAACACTCAGCAATTCCTTGATGAACCACTTTTTTTGCTCTTGGCGTTGAGAAATATTCAGATCTCCACTGATCTCAGATCAGTGTATCCCCATTTTTCCATGTTATTTGGGACACTATCTTGCTTTTGAACAAAGCTTGAAGAGCCAAAGGCTGATTTTACTTATATTCTACTGTTTCTGATAAGAGGTTTCAAGAATAACCAAACTACAGAGTACTCTTCATTCCTCTTTCCTCTTGTTCTTGTCATGGCATGGGAGTGGTACAAGTTTACCAGTGAACACCCTACAGAACAGATTTACATCATAAAGTCTTTACATTTCATTCTAATACTGGATGACTTCATGACACCAAAATAAAATGAGGAGGTATTTCCCTATTTGTGTTATTTATGTCATAGCATGTCTGATTTATACAAGATTGAATAGTGTTTAGATTTTTTCTTTTTATTTTTATAATAGGGGCTAGACACATCATAAGGTGTTTGTTTATCAGAAATTCCTTCTTCTTGCAGGAATAGACATAGGAATGAAAAGTGGAAAAACACTTGGAAAACATCTAGTAAGAAAAAATAAATAAAATAAATAAAACTAAGAGTGTCAAGCATCATCTCTACTATTTATACCTTTTCCCAGAACACAATTTGGGGCCATGGCAAGGGCTGAAGAAGAAGGAGCCTATAGTAGAAAAAATATAATAGAAAATTTTCTTTTTAATTGTCATAAAAGCCTTGAATAGGAATTTCCACAGATGGTCATCACTGAATATAAACATTTCTAAAGGTAAAATCTTTCACTGACTAAAAGATAGATCTCAGAGGGTTGGGATTAATGACACAGAGTCTAGCTGGAGGCCTGTAACAGGCAGTGTTCCTCAGGGGTCAGTACTGGGTCCAGACCTGTTCAATATACTCATCAGTGACCTGCGTGATGGGATAGAGCATAGCCTCAGCGAGTTTGATGAAGATAGAAAACTGGGAGGAGTGGCTGACGCACCAGAAGGCTGTGCTGCCATTCAGATCTGGACAGGCTGGAGAGTTGGGCTGAGAGAAACTTTATGAAATTCAAGAAGGGCAAGTGTAGGGTACTGCACTTAGGGAGGAATAACCCCATATATCAGTAGAGGTTAGTACAGGTTAGTCAAAGTCTTCCAACATAGACCTGTTTGGATCTCAGTGGGTAATCTATACTTGAGTACAAGTGGATTCAACAACTAGATCATCTTGGTTTCAAGTCAATTGACAGCATTTATGGATTTATTTAGTTCTAGTTCTGTTATCTACATTCCTCAGATCAAAACTTTGTTCTGAACCTCTTTAGAGGGTCAGATATGTGACTATCCTGGTTTGAGTTAGAACAAATAATTCTGGTCAGCGATTTTACTTTTCAGCTAAGTCTCTTCTAACTAAATGCACTTTCTGAAATTAATAGCACATTTTGCAGACAGTGTCTGCTTCAAGCAGTGGTAAAGTTTGATGTTTAGAATAACTGCCAAAGTTATTCTGGTATGCAGAATGAGGTCACTACTAAATCTTGTGTACGGCACTGAAAGTGCTGAAAGTAAAAAGCCACACCTGCAGGGAGGAGTGGGCAGGACAGGTGACCCTAAACTGACCACTGAGGTATTCCATTCCATCTATGTTATATTTAGTATAAAGCTGAGGGTCATGAGGGTTAAGCTCTCTTCTTCAATGGCCAGCATCTGAGGAGGACTCTGTCCATTCTGCCTTTGATCCCAACCCATGTGTTCCTGAACACAGTACCAGAATCCATCTCTTGAATACATTTCCTTTCTGCTTCTGAGTCCAGTCTGGGACTTCCCCAGAGCCTGTTCCACAGCATCAGTGGTGATGCTGAAGTAATTGCCACTGAGGGGGGTGCGTGGGGGTGTGGTGTTGGGTACAATACTGGTTCTCTCTATCTGTATATATGCTACTTTATTATTTATGTTCATTAAAGATGCTTTAGCTTTCTTTTCTGGTCAATAAGTCTCTCTTCCTTAATCTCTTTCTCTTCACCTTTCAGGAGGGAGAGGCATTAACAGACAGCATCTGTTGTAGGCCTAGCAGACTGCCCTTGACAAGATTAAAGAGTTCTTAGTATATATAAAGCTTTCTTTTTATGTATGCAAATACTTTGTGTGATTATGTGGGTGCTGGTAAAGACACCACTCTGTCTGTGTTGATCCATAAGGCCAATCCATTCATGTCTTGTATATTATGTATGTGTATATGCATATGTACAAACCTACTGGCAGTGTGTGGAGCCTTGCACTGACCTGCTGCAGTCACACCTATCAGGCAGGGGAAAGGACAAATCCATCAGTATCATGAAAGCCACCAAATTAGGCTGCCTCTAACAACTGATGAAAGGCAGGTATGCCCTGACCTGAGAGCACAGGTCTCAGGGCTGGCCTGGGCTCACCTTGGCTGGAGCTGATCCGGTCTCAGCACCTGCCTCCTAGACTCCTTTGCCTGAGCCTGAGCTCTTGTCAGTGCTTCCATGGGAAGAGTCAGGAAACACAGTTTCTTAGTTGCTGTCTAAGAAACAAGAGGCCATGGGAAGGCTGAGCTTGCAGAGTCTGTGGGACCAGCCTCATGCTCAGCTGCGAGCAGCTAGAGGGGACCAGCTGGTAGTTGGAAATTATAAAATAAAAAACCTCCAGACTAGGAGGAAGTATTCCCCACTTTGAGTATTAAACTCCTTACAGCGAAGTCCTCTGGTTGCTGATGGCTCACTGTAACTATCTATCACTTGTCTTCTTCAGGAAGAATGAAACTATCAATACTAGGACCCAGAGGTACACATAATGCTGATGAAAAGACAAAGGTACAAGCAAGTTTATGTAAAACAATTGTAACTGTATTATGATGAGAATTTTGGATGTTAATTTTGAATCTTGGGCTGTTAAAATATTAGTTAGATTAACAATACATTTTTAGGCTGTATATATATAGTGTGTTGCCTTTTTGCCCGTAACAACTGTAATACTGGGGTAGCATATTAAAAATGTATATACTGAAAAGACTCCAGCTCTGTACTTGGGCCACTGATGCATATAAAAAAAATGTTATTAACCTGACCTTAAAACTCTTGCTTTTACTCCAGGAAATTATACTGCATTTTTAAGAAGCAATGTACAAGTAAAAAAATCACCCAGCTGAGCAACAAAAAAGAAAAAAAAAAGAATAGGCAAACAGTGATAATCAAGGGACATGTTCTAGACATGGTTTTCCAAAAATTTGCTATGCTATTTCTGACTAGAAATCCACTAAAAAAATACTAGTGCGTGCAGTGACTAAAAAGGTCAAGTGCACCTAGCTAAATGGTAAAAGTCTAATTGCTACCAGAGAACATTAGTAAACAGATCTACATTTTCACTCTTACCATTCTACCTCACTTCTGGTGCTAAGATTAAGAAGTACTACAACCAATGACCTGTGACAAATGAGACTCCTTTATGAGGAAGAAGCCAGAGATTAATGTAATGTTTATTTTCCTACAGACTGAGGTAAACTGACTGCTTTGTGTGGGGTAACAACCCACTATAAGCAAGTTGTATGATTTGAAACAAACTTTATACCTATTCATGTGTAGAGTAATTAGCTTCTTTCATGTGGAAAACACTTTGGAACTTATTACTGGGTAAAGTACTTGCTGTTTTACAGGATGGTGACAGTGGTTATCATTCAATTGTCTGAGATTTCATAAAGTAAAAAATATCACTGTGTGTTGAAATTCATTTGAACTGCATAGCTTCAATATATCCAGTATTTTTAAGTTATGTGAGTTTAGTTTATACATCCATATGACCTCTACAGAGTGCACAGGATAGGCCAGACTTTCCAGATCTGTTCAAATGGGGAGACTGCCTGTGAATTTCTGAAGAAGAAATACTTCTATCTTAGTAAGTATTACGCCTATGGAACAAATTGATGTTTATTGACTGTGGACATACCTGGTACCTCTGAATCAACAAACTGTCTGTTCTAAACTACTGTGTAGTATCACGAAACTGATATGGCTGGCAATCATCTCAAAATCTTAGACAAATATAAAACACACCAAGAAGCCAACTCATTTTATGTCATAGGAAAAGAAACCTGTCTGAGAATATGCAGATATGAATGGCACCACATTGTCACTGGTTTGGCTAGGACAGGGTTAATTGCCCAGGCAGCTGGGAGGGGCCGCAGCTGACAGAAACAACCAAACCAACCAATGGGATATTTGATATCATGCTGACTTCATGCCCACTATGTAAGCTGAGTGCTGCCTCAGGGAAAGGGTGCCTTGATTCCTCCCACTTGCTGGACAGTGAGGGAGGTGAATCATTATGATCCCCCAAAAGTGGTTATCCCTGCATGGCAAGGCTGCAGAGGTGGTAGAGTCACAATGGTTTGGAGGAGCAATTCAAAAGAACTTCTTGGTTTTCTCTAACAACAATCAATAAACAGTGAGGATAGAGGTGTTTTGGCATAGGCGTTATTTTCTTAACAAATTACTTTAAGGCACAACTAAGTATCACTAGAAGAAAGGAAAAGTGAGCAGAAAGAGGAGGAGATTGGGGGAGAGAGAGAGAGCAAGAAAGAAGGTAACCACCCTTGGATCCAGCAACATCTCACATGATCAGACCAAATCATGAGTTCTTTGGTGGTGGGTGCACACAGATCAATATTTTACTGTCTCTTTATACACTTGGGATATGGGTGGCATCCCAAATTTACATAGGAAACATAAAGAGGTGGTGCTAATGTGCATGAGCTCCTTCTGGTGTGCATGGCACAAGTTAAAGGAGAGAATAACCTAGACCAATGTAAATTTAGGAGGAAAATGTATGTAAGTTGAGGAGAAACAGTAGATGTAATTTAAAAGCATGAAGGTTACTCCCATGAGCTAACATAGAACTTATAGCAGCCTGCAGGAGTCAGTTAAAAAAAAAAAAGGAAATATTATTAATTAGGTTATAGAACTGAAAAGAAGTTACTATGTATGATTTGAGGTGATTTGAAAAGAAGTCTCAAGAAATCTACAATTTTTATCCAAGAAAAATACATTTCTCCAGATGACAGAGAGAGAGAATACCCGAACCACTCTTATAATGCATGGAAATACTTACTAGGCCCAGTTAGTTGTTGGGATTCCTATCTGGAAAAAATCTCTGTCCCAAGAAGGTTACAGCTTTTTACATAAGAGATTATAAATACAAAGAAATATGAAAAGCATATGACAGGAGAAGGTGAAAGTCTGAGATTTTTAAAATACCTGTTTGTAGGGTACAAAATGTCCAGTCAGAAGGTTCCATCTGCACTGTCAAAAATTTTCATCAGTATCATCACTGCCTTTTCTTTCATCCTCTTATCCTATCCAATTTTTACTCTCTGATGATTGTTTCACATGTTTTACAGCTTTTCTTTCTCATGCTTTTGTGTTCCCATCTTTCTGGCTGGTCTCCTTGTGCCTGTTGTAGTTTGCCTTCTCTGCTTTGCTATCTTGGAAACCATTGGCAAAAATTTCTACTTCTGTTAACGTAAAAAATTGTGTGTGTTTGTACAGAAAGAAGTTTATAGGGTTGAAGAACAAAGAAGGAAAGAGACGGAAGAAGAGGATACTATTTCATACTTCTTTTTAATCACAGTTCT
Source organism: Ceryle rudis (assembly GCA_033439905.1). Taxonomy (NCBI): domain Eukaryota; kingdom Metazoa; phylum Chordata; class Aves; order Coraciiformes; family Cerylidae; genus Ceryle; species Ceryle rudis. Next base: position 12,723 of record JAAGNO010008291.1, read on the forward strand.
GTTGTGCATACACTGACTTGTTTCAGTTATGCCAGCTGTAGGAATACTATGGAAGTATAAAAGAGATGTTTCTACAGGACAATGCATAGACCCAGGCAACTTGAACTCTGGGGAGGGAAGGCAGGATGTCATCCTTACCTCTCTTCTGTGTATATCTCTTTAGAAGACTTCTGACATTCTGTGAATTCAAGACCTAGTTGGAAGAATAGCTTTCAGCTGTTGAGCTACTGAAAGAATTAAAATCCCAAAGACAACTTCTAGGGTCCTAAACCTCTAGGCCTTGACCAAAATGTTGAGAACTGAACATGTTTTGCCTTTTGTACAGCCAGGGCAGTTGCTGCTGCTTATTATGTTCCCAGAGCTATTCTGCTGACATTGTACCTCACACAGGTAAAATATTTCTCACCACTGCCAGCCATGCAAAGGTGATTGCCAGTTCACACACTCAGCACAAACGCCTTGGTCTCTTATACCATGATTTACTACTTTGTGTGTAAATGATATGTTTGTATGGAGAGTCCACCTTTTCTTATGTGAGTGAAGCAGTTATTTATTCAATTGAATAAGCAGCATTTGTATGCAGCCTTAATCATGAACATTTTGGAGACTGGCATCAGGCACTAAGTACAATCCTGTCAAATAGCTGGCAGTGGATTAACTTTGACACCTAGAAACATGCCAGATTCTGACAGAATAAGAACTTGCTGTATACCCAATGTCAATCATTCACTGAGTGCCACTCTAAATGCTTATCCTTTTAGTGATGACATCAATTGGCATTGGCATTCAAAACGTTGTTGCTCTTGGAATATAGTATTGAAAGCAACAGACAAAACCCCAAAGTGCATACATTTTAGCAATCATTTATGCTTCCTTAAGAACTGGTGGCCATCTCTGATGTAGAGATGCTGCTCTATTACTGGGCCAGTCAATTTACACACCTATTTACGAATAAAAAAAGAGTATCTTTACTGTATCGTTAATCTATTGCTCTACAGTCAGCCTTACTTGCAAGCAGACTGATTTCCGTTATGTACTAAAACTCCACAGAGCTATTTAGTTCTAATTTCAGTTACATCCTGTGTTGTAGAAGTATACTCTCATTAGTAACACCTAAAAATGTATGACAAGGGTCACATATTTTTTATACAATAGCCTGGTTATTTGGTGGTCACTTCCTAAGAGACAGAAGAGAGACCAAGGTTCAACCTGAGGGGTTTCAGAACTATAACCATCAGATGTTTAGGCTTCCATTTGTTTGATCTCTTGTCTTCCTACATCCTGCATTTTTGACTGCATAGTGAACCAACCCAAGAGTAGCTTTCCATTTTCTCTTTTCCTTTTACTCACTCTCTTTTGTTCTATAATCCTAGAGAGAGCATGACCTTGTGAAGCAGGAGACGAAGCTGAAAAGGAAATTGAACACATCTCCTGTTTCCTCAGCAAGTGTTCTAACTGTTAAACTGTTCAAAAGAGGAGTAGCTCTGCAGCAGTAGTGATGGATTAAAAAGTGGGCTATATTTTGTGAAATCTTTGCCCATGGGAGAGGACTCCATTGACCAGATACTACTTGGCTAGAGATCACTATTAAACAAATTCGAAACACGTTATTAAGCTTTTAAAAGGGATAATCATTTAATTAGGTTATCTGTCCTTCCCTTCATCTTGCAAAGTTGCTTACAACTGAAAAAAACCAAAAAACCAAAAAAACCCCCAAAAAACCTCCTAAGGCTTAAGTATTGCTGAAAATATACGTTTCCACCATGTATTTCCTCTTAGCCATAGATAATCCTTTGGTCAACACAAAAAAAAGTAATGAGTAACTCTTTGGAGATAAGTATCTCTTGACAGAAGTCTTGGTGTTTGGTGTCCTGAAAAAATCAGCCTCAGACTGTTACTGGTTTTTGTCTTTGAAATACAGAAATTGGGGATTCATTTTAAAGAGTTTACTTGTAGAATCTGATCATCAAATCCTATGAAACCATCTATCATAAATTATATACTTGTACTACTCTTTATCTGCTACAATCCAGACAGGAGGTAAGTTTCAAGTGGTATTTAGGCAAAGCACACATCAAAATTGTTCATCAAACAAGCTCAAACAGGAACAGGATTCTTATTCATCTATCATGACAGCAGGCCCATTTAAGCCATCTCAAGAAAATAGTAATGCCTTAATTTGGACAAGCTAAGTGATACAAGCACTAATTAACACAGGGCAGCCATGTGTTCTCAAGGAAAGTAGAGCACCTTAGACCACCAAATACTGTCCTTTCTCATTATTAGACACAACTACATAAAGTTCCTTTCATAAATTTAGTAGTCTTCTTTCTAAACCGTGATTTACTCTACTTGACCTTTTAGGAGGTTATTACAGAAACAAACTTCAGCTGATGAAGGTGTAACAAGCGTGAAACCAGTTCTTCACAAATGAAGGAGCAAGGTGGCATGTCTGCATTACATCATTCTTTGCACATATTGTAGCATGCTTAGAGTTATCTGAGGTATTGGGATGAGGCCAGTACTGCTGTAAGTTAAGCACCAGTCAGCTTGGTAGTTTCATAAACTGATCCTTTTTGTGAATTATTTTTATTTGTCCTTGACAATATACATAGCTGATCCATAGTTTGCTGATATTAAACACCTAAATCCATAAGGAGTCTGAACTTCCTGTGTGAATCTGATAATTACACTGAAGAAAAAGCACAGAAAACGTTAGATATTACACTGCCAAAGTATTTCTAAGGAGCCGAGCTTAGTGTGTGCAATCTAACATCAACGGATCTAAAAGGTGTCATTCTGCTGCTGTCATGTGGAGGTCAGTGTTTGCACTCTAGTAAATACCTGCTATAAAACCTGAAGTATTACTGACTTGCTTAAAATTCAGGCAATGTGGAACAAGTGCACCTGTCAGCAACTGCAGGCCTTGAATAGCTGTAAAGGTTAAATATCAATTTGTTTAAAAAAAGAAGTCAAACTTGTTCCTTCACCATAAACTGCAAACCTGGTGGCATTCAACCCATTAACATTCCTGTCAGACATTTGAATTTAAAGTGTTTGACATCCCTAAAAGACAGAATACAATTTTATTAAATATAGATTAGTTTGTAATTTTGTTGGTTTTGTTTGGGTTTTTTTGGTTTGGGTTTTTTTTATATCTGTTCTTAATTTCATCGACAGAAGCTTATCAAACATTAAGAATCCAAATTCTACATATGAAGCCAGTCCCAAAGGCAGTGAAGGTTTTCTATTGGCTGCAGTAAGTTTTGGATCAGGCCTTTAGGAGTGCTTGAATAGATTAAGAAAAGGGAAAATTGGATGCAGAAAGGACACGTTTCTAACTGACCTCCCTGCTTTTGTCTTATACATTTTTTTTCAGAATAAACCTGACAGCTGGACAGGTTTTTTGTGGCAAATTATGACATTTATGTTTCCTTCGAAGAATACAGAAAATATTGTTATATAGTAATGAATGTTCCCTTTTAATTTGAAAGGCATATCCAAAATTTTTGAAGGATAATAAATTTACTTAGGTCTGTGTATAATTTTTATTTTGTTTTCAGTTAGAGATTAAGTGATAAGTAAATAGAACATTTAAAGTAGAAAACTTTTTCTTAAAAGTATTTCTAGAAGATACAGAATATCCGAAGTTTACAAGTTAAAATTTTATTCCAGTAAATCATGATAATTAAAATAACATCAGCAACAACGACAATAGTAACAGATACACTGATACTCTACCATTGATATCTACCACTGATACTCACAGATACTCTACCATTACAAGACTGGAAAGTGTCAAGATCTGAAACCAAGTAGAATTTTATAATTCAATATTCAAAGCAGTGATTGCAACACACTAGATTTCTGATTTTATGGATAAGCACATGATTCAGTTCCACTCACTGATAGCATGAGGTATTTTATCTGTTGGGTAGAATACAGAATTTCCTCAGTTGATCAACATTCCTTTATTTATTTTTTTTTTTTGTTTCTAACATTTTGGTATTGTAAAAAGATCCTACCAACTCTTGTTGACAGCTGCACTCATTGATTTTTCTGCCTTTGAAATCTGGACAAAAGCTAAATGCTTTCTTTGGTGGATACTTCAGATTTTCAAGGTATTTAAAATTTTCTTGCCTTGTGGTAGGAAAGTGATTAATTGACATTTCTTTTCAGTTGCTTTAAAAAATGGATAGTATTGTTTATTTCTGACATGATTCCTGAGTTGCTTATGGATTATCTTGAGCCTTTTTCATTATAAATTAATCTATCCCCTTTACTTAGCAGTATTAACCTATAATACAGACTGCTAGCAGCAGCAGCCTTTGTTGTACAGCTTCTTTGAACTCCTCAGATATATCAGCATGTAAGTTTGTATCTTAGATTAAGCACATGTGCATGTATCTTGTTTTGTAAGTATACAGATTAGATTTTTCTAAGGAACAATACTGTTATTAATGAACAGGTGAAGAATCACTACCTGAGCTTTTCCTGCCTGGACTTTTAGGTGAATTTATATGGGCAAAGTCTCTGCTGTGGGGGCTATTTTCCATCTGTGTGTCCATCAGAGCATGTCCTTCAACATCCCTACATGAGTCTGCCCACTCACCTCATGTCAGTTCCAGCCTTTTTGGACCCTGTCATGGTTTATCCTCATGTATATTCTGGCATCCGCTCTTTGCTCTACTCTTACCTAGGTGGTAAGAGAGTAGGAAGAAATGCGAAGTACTCCTCTGTCTTTAAAGGAGCAAAAGAGTGTGGATAAAAAGAAAGAAAGAAAAGGGAAAAAGAAATAAAAACAGGAAGGGCAGAACTTCAAAGAGGTCTTTCCTTGTCGTCCTCTCTTCTACAAATAGTAATATTCCCGACCAGAGGATATTAGCCAGCTTTTTATATTAGTTTTCATTATTTTCCTTACAAGGAAGGATGGTGGAACAGGCTTCCAACCAGATCAATGTTTTTCTCAGCATTGGGCTGGAGCTATTTATTTCATTTATGCTGACTTCAGACCTGGTCAGCCTTGCCTGGCTGGAGAAGTAGCTGTGAGAGCTGAGCTGAGCAGAGCAGAACTGAGCTGAGCTGTCAGGAAACACTGGGAAAGAAGGTTAATATCAACATTACTTTAATGGATACATACTTTCTGATACACAGTCTTGATATAAAAGCCTCCTTTTAAAAACACTGTTGCACGTGAACTCTGGTATCTTGCAAGAAATTGCCAGTTAACATTTAAGTTAATAATTTAAGTTAAATATTACTTATCTCTTTTTTTCTTTGTTTTTTTTTTTTTTTTAAACAAACAAACAAACAAAAATGAAACTAAACAAAACAAAGGACAAAGAGACTAACCAAACCCTTTCTTACTGGTCCAAAAAAATGCAAAAGTTATTCAACAGCTCCATACATATTATAGCTATTGGTGTAGATTTTGCTGTCTCATATGAACAGGCAATTTCAAATGTAGCAGTAGCAATTATCATTAATTGTAGTTCAGTCATAATGCTATTGTTAAGGTTCTGTCAGTGCTTCCCTAATACCACAAATAGTTATTTTTTTAAAAGAGAGATGTTTGGCTTTCTCCTAATATCTAAAGAATAATTCTGAAAAGATCTAGAATTGGATAGTTCTAAGTTCAAACCTGTAAAAAGTTAAAACTTCAGAGAATACTTTTAATTCATGTAGACAACTGAAAATTTGCTTGCAGTATTTTTTTTTTTAACTAATGTCTTTCAGCATTATTCAGATATTGTTGTGTAGAAATGTGTACTATTAGATCAAAACCAGTTACAGAAATAAAGCAGGAAGAATCAGTCTGGAGCTCACATGTCATTCCTACAGAACCCAGACACAAATATGACAAGAAGACATGACAGCAGCTAGTCCTGTGAAACAGAGGTATTGCCAAGAATGATTAAAAACGAGTTTAAGGAGTGCAGGTGTGTTTAAAGTTCACTTGTAAAGAGAGATAGAGAAGACTGTATGACACAGAAAATGTCATACACTATGGAAAGTGAGTTGTAAAAATGCATTAAGATTTAGGCTAAATCAGCTTTTCCTACAGATTTGAAAAGATATTCATGCACAGGCGGGATATCTGTCTTCTTGGCTATGCCTAAACCAAGCTCGTGAAGGGTTTAGAGAACAAGTCGTATGAGGAGAGGCTGAGGGAGCTGGGTATGTTTAGGTTGGAGAAGAGGAGGCTGAGGGGGGGTCCTCACTGCCCTCTACAACTACCTGACAGGAGGCTGCAGAGAGGTGGGGGTTGGCCTCTTCTCCTTCGTAACTACTGACAGAACCAGAGGAAATGGTCTGAAGCTGTGGCAGGGGAGGTTTAGATGAGATACTAGGAAGAAATTCTTCACAGAAAAGTGGTGAGGCACTCGAACAGCCTTCCCAGGTTGGTGGTTGAGTCACCATCTGTGGAGGTATTTAAGAAACAGGTAGACCTGGTGCTTCAGGACATGCGGTAGTGGCAGGCGTGTAGGGGGTTATTTTGTGTGTTTTGTGGTTTTGTGTTTTTGAAGTCATGTTTGATCAGGTTATTTAGGTGTTAGGTTTTTTTTTTTTTAGGTGATTTTTTGTTATGGGTATGGTTGGACTCTGTGATCTAAGAGGTCCTTTCCAGCCATGAATATTCTGTGATTCTGTAAACTGAGGAACCTAGAAACATAGAAATATCTGGGTTGGAAGTGACCTCTAGAGGTCATCTGGTCCAACCCCCCTGCTAAGAGCAGGGACATCCTTAACCAGAGCAGGCTGCTGAGAGCTTTGTCAAGCCCCACCTTGAATGTCTCCAGGGATGAGGAAGGACATATAAACTAGTCATTGCAGGGAATGTAGCAATCTGGCTGTAAACGTATTCTAGAAGATGGGGCACATTGAAGTATATCCTTACTAACATCTCCTAGATCTGTCCTTTGTTATTTTAAAGCAGTTTTTTGACTAGTGTGCCCTTCCGGGTGAATTAAATTATGCCTTTTTTTTTTTAAAAAAAAAAAAAAGGAATAAATTGCTTTCTTTTTCCTAAATTATGTATGTATCTGTAACTTCTGAATAGAAACGACTTACAAATGCTATATAAATTTGACCTTTTAAATATCATGGTTAGTAGCTGTAGGAAAACCATCTAGAGAAGATGGAGAGTGACTGTTCTAATGGTGATGCATCTTGAAAGAACAGCAGAGAAGGAGATCTGCACTTTTAGGGTCAGAGAATGGTCTCCAACAAAAGCAGTCTGCCTAGGGACCACGGTTAATGAAAACAAGCTCAGATAGCTATCCCCTGCAGACCCTCATTACTGTAGGTGTGTTGGTGATGTCAACTAACTGTACATGTAAATTCTAGAATATCTGGATTTTTTCTGATTATGTGATGATATTATAGGTTTGGTTTGAATGTAGAGATTTCATGATTGAGAATTATGTGAATTTAGACTAAAAAGAACATAGAATAATGATTATATTGAGAAGGTGTTCGAAGCTTGCTTTTTTTTTTTTTTTTTTAACCAAGATTCCTTTCCTTTTTGGAGCATATTCTTCATTTTTGCATAATTTATCTGTTAGGATTCTCTGTTCCCTTTCTGACATATTTAGTGTGCACTTTTTGAAAAAGCCACTCTGAAGTTCAGATGATTAGAGACACTTCCAGTTGATACCTCCTCTGCATAACCTTCCTAGTTAGGTCCAGCAGAGGTGCAAGAGACATGAGTCTAGAACTGGGCTGGTGAGGTGAAACATCTCACCTCCCAGTTTCATTAAGACACAACACTGTCTGTAAAGGATTTGTTTATCCTTTGGGGCAGGATCTGATTGTAACAGAGCACCCGGACGTTATGAAAGATTGGAATAGAAAGACAGACTGTTACTGTCCTTCTAACACTAAAAGCTATTGTTTTCAAACTTTATTGCCTTAACACTGGAGCATTATATGTCCAGGCTTCACAGAAGGGTCACACTATTCCTTTATGAGTGCAAGAGGTAATTACTGCCTTTGATGATCCCAAAAGATAATTCATTAGGAAGAACATATTTCACTGGCTGAAGCAGAACCTTGTTAAATTAGTAAAGGAATGAACTTTAGTTTCTCCAGAAAGACATCATTGTGGTTACACAGAAGTGTTGGAGCAAAAAATCATGTCTCTGTGGTATAATGTTTTCAGCCTAGGAAACAAAGGAAATTATACCAATCCTTACAAATGTATGTATTTCTGGGAAAATGTAATTCCCAAGCCTCTAAGCTTAAACAGCATGCCTTTGGATACTTCTGCAGAATGTATTTGTATACCTATCTATGACAGGCATTGTAATGGAACTGCATGTGTGCATTTATACCTTTAAATGTAAGATAAACAGGAGGAAGTGCTGGAGTGGATCATTCATACTGTTGAATTCTTAGCTTGGTCTCCGTTATGGGTTTGACCTTGGCCAGCTAGCTATGTCCCAAGAATTCCACAGGAAAAGATGGAAATGGGTGCAGATCAGAGATCGTCCCTACTAGGTAAGTTGGATATGTTATACACACAGTTCTTAGTGAGGTAAGAGAATTTGGCTGCACAGGCATGAGTCCTACTGTGCCAGATGGTATTAGGGGTGAAGAACGGCATCTTATCCACTCTATGCACCAGTATAAATTAAACATTTTGTCTATTCATTTAACTGAGACTTGGGAGCCCTTTTTAGTGAGATCTGATACTGTACTTTTAATTTAGACAAGTAGTCCTTAACAAGTATTAGAGCATTGATTACATAAGCACATTCAGTTTCTCCTTCAGTTGAACTTTAAAGTCATTCTTTAAAGCAGAGTAATTATGTGCCCTCTTTTGAAAGCTAGCAAATATCTATTAATTCAGCAGTATGTGTATATTGATCTTCTGATCTTAACCTATTCTGTTTATTGTCCTTTAACGGAATTCCTCCATGTACATTAGTGCTCATGAGAAAGTAGAAGAGAGATTTATGTTACCTAAGTAATTTAGATGCCTATATTTAAACATTAAAACTCCACATAAAGATATTACATCATTGTCATAAAAATTGGACTGTAATTTGCCTGTGGATTTTATCATAAAATATAGGATAATACAGGGGTTCTTACGTAAACATTTCTTTCCCTTTAAGTAAGAATAACTACAGATACAGCATAATCTCTGTATAAATAGTTAATACATAATAAGGGTAGAAAATGTTCTTGAAATATTTAGATTTATGAACATACTTATTTGGAATTTACCATGCTCTACAGTAGAAGCAATTGCTATGCATTTTCCTTAGCATATACTAAAACAATCTCTGTAATTTAGGAAAGTAGATATGAATTATTCTGTGCTTTAGGATTTGTTTTATGACAGGTGATTGGCAGGCCTAGTTCTGCCTAAAGTCTGCAAGCAAGCTGAGGTATTCATTGTAACAGATCTGTGGACCGTATCACTTGAAGGACAGGCAGAGAGATATTTTTCTAACCACAATGTTTTACCATTTCAAGGCATATCCTTGAAAGAAGAATGCAGAACTTCTCTGAAAGTGCAGAAAAGATGTGGATACAAAGCTTTGTTATCAAAACCAGACAAACAAGCAACAAATAACTAGCATCTTGGTCATTATGTTCCCTGAGAATTATTTCTCTTTCAGGTTGATACCCCTGTCATTTTTAACATCTGAAGTAGAGGTAGAGCATCACTTTATTTGGTGAATGCTTATGAGTTCTTGACAACATAATCAACTGTGTTGTCTCTAACTTTTTGTGTCTTCCACAGAAACATTCAGGCTATGGAAAGTGCAAATTCACCAGGGTCCAAAGAGCTGAGAGGGAAAAGTGCTGGACTACAAAGGTGAGTAAATGTTGAGGCAGAAAACAGTAGTGGAGATTTAAAAGAAGCCCCATTTCATTTTTTTCTGCTACACTCTTTGACAAAAACTCACTGCAACCAGTACTGGCTTTTAATGATAGGTAAAACCAGGAAGTACCTTCAAAATTATAGTAAAACATCTTATAAGGTATACATCTAAAGCATAGGTTCTTTGAATAACCATATAAAAGTAAATATTTGCATTAATCACTAGAATCAAATAAACAAACAATCAAACAAATAAAGCAGACTGAGAGTACTCTAATTCTGGGATTTCTGTACTGTTGAGAGTTTCAGTGATATGAGTTAAATTCTAACCATTTTTGTGCTGGGTCTTCCAGTGAGACACCACATCTCTGTGTTATGCCTGTACGCGTTCATGCAGCTAAAGCAGATTTTTATTGCTATGCAATATTTACAGCTCACTGAAAATCAAAATTATCAAGAACCTCTATTTTTTTTTTCCCCATTACTTGATATTTTTATATTCTCTACATAATGGTATACAGCTTTCACATTAAGGGAATATCTCTCTTACTTTTCACAGCACTAACTAAAGTGCTTGAATACCAGTGTATCACTCATAAGACTTTAATGGAGGACTATTAAGGGAATATTCCTCCTACTCTTTTCAATTCCTTTCCCGTTTTAGAAGTGTTGGAGAAAATAAAGTATTTTCTTTGTTTCTTTTGCTTCATGCCTCCCTTTGACTCCTATTGATGCTTCCTCGAAAGCTTTTCCTGTTTTCAATGCTCAGCGCAAAACCATTGCTTTTTGTTTGTTGCTGTATGAATTTAGAAGGAAGCAAATTTGGCATGTATGCATTTATTTGTTGAAAAAAATATGGTACACATTTTCCACAACAGCAACAAAACTGTCAAAGAAATAGTGTGGATTTCAATTCCTGCAACAAGTTTATCAATATTTCTTTCCTTCGGCTTATTTACTAAGAAACTGAAGAACAGTTCCAAAACTAGATTTCATTCTTGGTCAAGGTAACAAAATAACCTTTCAATTTTAACATATATATATATTTACCATTGAAATAGCTAATAATAATAATATCTAATAATATGTAATCAATTTAGTAGTATATATTTAAAATAATATGCATTATTATATACTGGAACCTCCAGGTTCTTCTCTGCAAAGCTGCTTTTCAGCTGGGTGGGCCCTAGCATGTGCTGGTGCATGAGGTTGTTCCTCCCCAGCTGTAGGACTTTGCACTTCTGCTTGTTGAACATCCTTGTTGAGATTTCTGTCATCACATTTCTTCAACCTGTTGAGGTCCCTCTGTACGGCAACACAACCGTCTGGCAGATCAGCCACTCTTCCCAGGTCTGCATCAACACCACACTTGTTGAGGGCACTCTGCCACATCATTCAGATCATTAATGAATATATTGGTTGACGAGAAGTTCAACATGACCTGGCAATATGAGCTTGCAGCCCTGAAATCCAACTGTATCCTGGGCTGCATCAAAAGAAGCGTGACAAAGAGGTTGAGGGAGGTGATTCTGGCACTAGTCCACTCTTAGGAGACTTCACCCAGAGTATTATGTTCAGTTCTGAGACCCCCAACATAAGAAGGACATGAACATATTGGACTGAGTCTAGAGGAGAGCCACGATGATGATGGGAGGGAGGGAGGGAGGGAGGGAGGAACTTCCCTGTGAAGACAAACTGGGAGAGTTCAGGTTGTTCAGTTTGGAGAAGACAAGGCTCTGGTGAGACCTTGTAGCAGCCTTCCAGAAGTGAAAGGTGACCTACAAGAAAGTTGGAGATAGACTTTTTAAAAGGGCATGTAGTGATAGGACAAGGACTAGTGGCTTTAACCTGAAAGAGGGTAGATTTAGACTGGATGTAAAGAAGAAATTCTTTACTGTGAGGGCAGTTAAATACTGGAACAAGGTTCCCGGAAAGGTTGTGGATACTGCATCTCTGGGCTTTGAGCAACCTGGTCTACTGGAAGGTGTCCCTGCCCATATCGGGGGGGTGCAACTAGATGATCTCTAAGGTCCATTCCAACGCAAACCATTCTGATTCTATGTTGAACAGCACTGGAATTGGTATTGACATCTGGGGAACATCACTGGTTATTGACCTCCATGATTTAGATAATGATGTCAGGGTCACATTTCAAGTCAACAATTATATTGTGGATATAGCATAAATGTTCAGTTATAGAGAAATGTTTAAAACATTGCACAAAAAGTTCATGGAGGCCATGGAATGTACAAAGAGCAGAAGTAGCTCCAAATATAGAGTTGTCAACATGGACTCTTGTTTCTTATTGAACATTCCTTTTTGATGTATGATATATTGTATATATAATCAGTTAGTAAGTATATCTAACATTATTGAAATATTTGTATATTAATATATTTTATATATAATGCCTTATATGATAGGTCCTGCATATATAATAGTATCAGTTGTTTATTTAGTAGTAATAACAGTATTCTTCATTTCCATCTGATGATGGATATAATAACGTATCAATCAAAATGTGATGTGCTATTTGAAATATGTCTTTGTATATGTTACAAGTAGAGGATGGGTTCTCACCTATGCAAGTGTGTAACAATTTCTGTAGGGACAATAATTAGAGTTTTTCATGAAGTGGAGCAAAATATAAAATTTATTATTTCCAGTTTTGCAAGGTGGAAAAAAAAAAAAAGTAATGTCTTAATTTGTAGTTACTTTCATCAAAGCATAAATTTATAAAAGGAATATTTCCACTTGAAAAAAAAAAAAAGCTCTGTTGGCTGTGATTTCCCTACTTCTGTATCTGGCAGTTAAAAACATATTAATTAATAAAAATAAGTACATTTCAATTACCTTTATTCATGCTGACTAATGCATTCTTCAAATGGTGCTATTGACTTAATAGGATCTATTTATAAAGTACTATTCAGCACAAGGGAGAAGAGAGGAGTCAGATGCCTGATTGTCTCTACAGGTCAGTGACTCTAAAGATGTGACATGAAATCCTTACTTTATTGCATTTCATAGGAATTTTGTCTTTGAATTCACTGAAACCAGAATTTCATCCATTATATATTTATTTATCTGACTTTTTTTTGAGTCAGACATTTCATTTATTTCTCTGACATCTTTGCAGTCTTTCATCAAAGTCAAATACTAACTTCATTTACAGCACAGCAAAACTCTTCTGAGGTTGAGGGGAGTTTTTCCCTGACAAAACTTCAGTCTTAGACTGATGTTCTGCAAAGGAGGCAAGCAGATATTAAAGCACCAGTTTCTGTATTCTTATGTTATGTATTAGTGTTCTTAAATTTAAACATGTCCTGGTGTGTACACTGAAATAGAGGTTGATTGCTGATTTAGGTCTATGAAAAGTAGAAGTAAATGAGAATCAGAAAATTTGGAGGGAATAAAATTTGATTTGATGGCATTGTGTCAGAGAAAGCTCCACAGGCTATAAATTAAAGGCATTAGAGCAATGCATCCACTAAGCATGTTAACAAAGGGAAGGATGTCATAGAAAAGTGACTTGGACAGTGGGCCAGTGTATGTGTTAGAGAGGCTTTCAAATTTCCAGGAGGAGAGCTGGAATGGTACAATGGGAGAGCAAGAGGAAATGGGGAAGACACACCCTGGAAGGGGTCCTTGTGGTTTCTGTTTCCTTTCTTTTCTCTAAATTTGCATCCCAAGGCTTTATTCTAAAATCCAGTTTTCACATCCCCTTTTTTTTTTTGTAGAAAAAATCCTCCTTCCTGCTCCTGGAAGAGGAAACCGAAGCCTTGTGGTGTGCAACAGCTACAGGGAAGATGGAAAGGGTAGAAATAGTCAAAAGTGATGGATTCTTGACAGCTATGGCTGCTGCTGTCAGAGGTAAAGGGACATCAAGTTATGTCATTTTACATACAATGAAGTCTATGGCAACAGCAAAAAGAGATAGTCAAATAAGAGGAAAGGGCCCTTGATGGAAAGACTAATCAACATCTCCTCTGACATTAACAAAGGAAGACATTTACTGCATTAAGCAGCTGCTTTCTTCTTTATTATACCTTTGAACCAAACCCAAGGACACTAATTCTGTATTAAATACTTTTCTTAGTCACAGCTCTAGCTGAGATTATTTTCCTTCCCTGCATGGAAGAGGCTAGAGAAGTATAATGGTCCTATGTTTCCTTCATTTTTATCCTTAATTACAATTATTTTTCTTTTTCCTTCCATTTCAGCATCTTATTTTGTGGGTACGAATTCTAAAATTGTATTTAATTAATCAGTAGGAAAAAATATTGCAAAAATATAAAAATTGTCAGCCATAAAAAGAAAACAACTATTTTAGCAATATAGTAGGAAGTTTTGTAAGAGAAGATTTCTTAATACAAGAAAGCTTTATACATATTTTATGCTGAAGGTATCTCAAGAAATAAACATAACAATTAAAACCCAGTAATTTTTGAAGATTTTAATATATATTTTTTGCCTAAGCTGCTACTAAAATAGTCTTGTGAAACTTCTTTAAATGTCAGCAATTCTCTCAACCTTTTAAATTTAATGAATAAAAGTTAAAATTTATAATTACTTATGTATGAATGCAATTAGAGGAGATACATTAATAATACATGAGTCATTTTATATGAATATAGTCCAGAAGTAATAATTAGGGGAAGTACCAAAAATGCTGTAATAATTTTCACACTGCAATTACTTAGCCATTCTAAAGCATACACACTCTTTAAAAGTGGTCCATCTTATGAAAAATTTGAGTGTGTAAAAATAAAAATGAATTGAAAGGATTATGTTTCAACTTAAGAACTGAGAAGTCCATAGATGTTGACATAGTTGCTAGTTAAACATAGAATCTTGGAATAATATAGCCTGGGTGTGACTTCTGGAGATCATCTGGTTAAACTGGCTGCTCAAATTAACACCAGTCTGGATGAGGCTGCTCTGGGTTTTGTTGAGTGTCAAATACCCTCAACAGTGGAGATTCCTCAGCCTTTCTGTTTCTAAACAGGAAATGTTGGGATGAGGTCAGCGGTACGAAGTTCAACAAGACCAAGCGCAGGGTCCTTCACTTTGCCCACAATAACCCCCTGCAGCGTTACAGACTGGGAGATGAATGGCTGGAGAGAAGCCTGTCAGAGAGGGGCATGGGAGTGCTGGTTGACAACAGGCTGAACACGAGCCAGCAGTGTGCCCAGGTGGCCCAGAAGGCCAATGGCATCCTGGCCTGTATCAGGAATAGTGTGACCAGCAGGTCTAGGGCTGTAATTCTCCCCCTGTACTCGGCACTGGTAAGGCCTCCCCTCAAGTACTGGGTGCAGTACCGCACTTCCAGAAGGATATTGAGGTGGTGGAGCGGGTCCAGAGGAGAGTGACGAGGCTGGGGAAGGGACTGGAGGGAAAGTCTGATGAGGAGAGGCTGAGGGAG
>JAAGNO010008292.1:0-11217 GCA_033439905.1 Ceryle rudis
CTCCGTCCCTTGAGAAACCCCCCCACCTTTGTCCGCGCCGGTCGGGTGCAAACCCCTTGTGGTGTCTCCCCCCCCCCCCCCCCAAATACATAATTTTTATCCACATGTCCACTAATTCTGGTCTTTATTACAGTTTCTATTAATTTTCTCAGCACACATATGGCCAGAGTTAGAAACCTGCGGTTCTCTTGTGAAATGTCTTTGAAAAACTGACATCCCATTTACTATCTCTCTGTTCTCAGCTGGGAGGGCTAATAAAAGAGATTAGAAACTACTATTTTTTTTGGCTGTTTGCTTGAGTTCCTTTGTCATTTTGTGGTGAATATGATCTTAATCCTGGTCAATTCTTACTGCTTATGTTGTTAGTTTGTTCCAGTGTAGTTTCTTCTCTTGTTATTTAAGACGCATCCTCTGAGTTGCTTACAAAAAGTCATGGTATCTCCATTTCTTTCCACAAGCAGCCATTCCTTTGGTTCTGTTTGAGATTCATTTGGGTAGAAATATTGTCAGCTGATGAAATCTGTTTACATTCTAATTAGGTCCAGGAGAAAGTCTTCGAAATTTTTCATGCGGATTATGACCTGACACTAATTCATACAATGGCTATCATTGCAATACAAGTTTCTGGTCAATAGTCTAAATTTTGTCTTTAACCTTTTGTCCAGTCTGTGCAAAACATTCAGCTTGCTGTTGCATTTTATAGAATCAGATAAAATGAGCTGAATGATTTTACTTACAACAGCCATGCTGGAAGGCAATACATTTTGCTTAATAATTAGCTAATCATTCCTGATGCCTAATTACATCGTAAGAAGAGACTGTGGTATTTTGCAGTTTTATCAGTAATGGGTGTTCACAGAAATGTACAGATTAGGATGTTGTAGAATTGTTGTCCAGAAAGGCAGCATTTTGCCTTTAAAAGGTACTGGGTAAAACATGGACAACTGGTGAGGAAGAAAAGGATAACAAAAATGGTAATTTCCTTACTCTCTTTTGCACTCAAGCAGTGAGTGGCGTTCAGTCTTTTTCTGTCTGGAACTTCAAAGAAATCGTAATTTTCCCCCCTTGGCTATCTCAGGTCCTTCAGTGGATACAAAAAAAATCTTTTCACAAGGTCCTCATCAGAATGGAAGTGAAACCAGCAGGCTGGTGAATCCTTAGAATATGCTTCTTGGGCTTTTTAGTCCAGGGCTACCAAACAGCCAGCTTGTGAAGTATCACATAGATGTTGATGTTTGCACAAGCAGCAGTAACAGTCATTTCTGGCTTCATTTGTGCACTGCAGGAGGAATTTCCAGTTTGCTGATTTCTTTGTTATGGCATAACACACTACTAGTGATGGGCATGGTGAGCTGGGGACTTCCACTTGCAGGCATTCTTTTCCTGCTTTTTACCTCATTATTTTTAATTTTTTGATATCTTTTATAAAGACAGAAAATATTTCATCTTTTAATATTTTTGGAATATGAGACTGTACTCAAAATTGTTGTTTTCTACCCTTTTTAATGGGCTGCAATTAATTTACAAAAAAGCAAACTCTATCAAAAAGTACAGACAATAAAAGCTGATGTTATCAAATAATAGCAATCAGGCTGTTAAACTGGATGGATTTGGGTCTGATTCTTCCCGCCACTTGGAGTTCACTTATAGAAAGTATATTCTGTTAGCAGTTGCAAAAATTGCTTGGTTAGTTAGCTCTGAAGGGAGGCTGATGTCACTTTTAAAAACAGATGTAACAGCAGCAGCAGTGCTCGATTCCTTACATTCCTTGTCATCATATCCATTTCCAACCTGGATGGTTGGCAGGGCTACTTAGCTGCTGTTCTCATCAGAGTTAGTATGAAACTGGCAAAGAGGAATGGAAAATAATTGACTTTCTGGTTTGCTTGCTTGCTTTGTATCCCCCTAACCCGGTATTCTCCCCTAGTTTTTCCCTCAGACACTGAAATTTTTCTTCTGTTTCTAGGCTTCACTGAGCTCTTCTGTTGTTCTTGAGATTATCAAATGGCTGGCTGTGTTCAGTGTTAATTATGCAAATAAAGTATTGCATGAAAATGGAATACGATTATCTGGCACTTGTGGGGCTTGTCTGCAAGTTTTGGACTACTAGTTGACAGCCTGTGTGAAATACATCATACCCAATTAGCAATTAATTGAATTTCAAAACATATTTTGTAAGTATTATTGGTATTTCATATAAAGCCATATTTTCAAAATAAAAAAAACTTCTAAGTAAAAAAACTAAGAACAAAGCCTCTGTTTGATTCAGACTTGATCCCTGCATATATACAATATGGCATAATTTTGAATTAATAATTACTTATTATTTCCCCCCTTATTTCTGCCTCAGTGCACAAGATGGTGAAGAAATGGACCTATTTTTTCTCCTTTATTCTGAACATTCTCTGTTCAGTGTCCTTTGTTTGCTATACCTTCAGAGCCAACCCTATTCTGAGTAAATAATTATTAATTTATGTGTGGTCTCTGCTGCTAATAGTATTTCTGTGTACTTCCCAAATATTTTTTAAGTTACTGCCCCATGACCTTTTGAGCAATTGAGATATATGACTGCTGTTTTGCACATGGAATATTAAGTCACAGAACGCTTAAAGACTATATGTGCTTGTGTATCTGTGCACATCTATCCAGGCACGCTGGGTGACTGCTTTGAATGCAGTTAGTGTATCAGAAAATTCCATGTCTACTGCAGAGGCAGCTCACTGGGGTCTGGGAGAACAGTGATGCTTCCTTAGTAACCTGCAGCCTGGGTTTCTTGGCCATGACATGGGAAAAGTCTGTGCAAGTGCTTGCTAAATGTCCTCTACATCCTCACCCTCATCAGCATCAAGACCTAGGTGCATGGAAATGAGAAAGTATAAATACCTCCTCGAGTAAAAAAAACTTCAATTGCTTTATGGCATGACACTGGTCTCCAAAATAAAGATATGACCAAGGCCTTTGAGGAATTTGCACAATGTGGACTAAGGTGCAGGGCTATTTGAGTGGTGGAATTATGGAGTCAGAGAGAAAAGAACAACAACAAAAAAACCCAGCCAACCCCAAAACACAAAACTGAAGGAAAAAAATAAAACCAAAAGCTAAGCAGACACACAGATGGCCAGGCACAGTCAGGTACTTGGAGCAGTTCCCTGAGAGAGATCCCCTCAGTGGAGAGCTTGTTGGCTAGAAGACTGGGAGTTGTGAGCAGGGAGACGATCTCCAGCTCTTTGATATTTCTGGTGTTGAAGGAAGCAGGATATTGCACATTCCTGTGCTGTATCTGGCCTGCATCAAAGACACCTGACCCCCACCCACACATCCTCCTTTTGAAAGGGCAGTTTTCAGACTCTTGGTTTTGTTTCATCTGATTTGACAGAGATGCTTAGTTTTGAAAGACTAACATGTTTAGCCATGCTACCACTGACCTCAGGTGTGCACTGAGAATACTCAGCACTCCTCCAAATTGGATTTTGATGGCCTCATCTAGCATACAAAGAGGTTTTGGATGCAGTTGTTCTGATGGTGGTTTCTGGACTTTTTTTTTTCCTCCCCAAAATTCACTCATAGGGAATCAACCTTACCTGGCAAAACTGGATCCTCTAGAGACACAGCACAGATCTTTCCCACTCATGCTAACAGAAATGGACTGTTTCCTAATGGTTTGAACAGTCACCAGAGATGGAACAGCTGCACAATTTGTAGTTACTGGGTTGCCACGCTGGTCACTCAGAGCTCAGCAGAAGACTTTGCTCAGGTGGTGCCCAGCTCTGCCCCATTTTTCCCACCTTCTTCATTTCCCAGCATGAGCCCTTTTGCTCATTCCGTGCTCTGTCTCTGCTTTCCACACTAATGTTTTAGTTTGGATTAAGAAAGCACTTTTCAGGTCACTCTTCCATGAATCTTGTCTTAATATAGTTTGTTTGTACTGCAGATATATTTGGAGTATACAGACTAAATTCCTTCTGGAGGACATTAAAGTGGCAGATGTGCTCCAAATGCCTAATGCATCAGTGTGCATTCAGGCAACAGGACTAGGCCAGAGATAATATGAAGAATTATCTTCTTTCTGTCCAGTACTCCTTCCTTTTCTGTGGTGCTATGCTATTTGTCAACTCCTTGTCCTGTTCTCCTTATTATAGCATATAGTGTAGTTCCTTTCTTCCATTATCAGCTTCATATCTCCCTTCAAAATCTGGAGGATTAGACTTTCAACATTATGCTCCTATTGATTAGAAAGCACAATCCATCAACTCAGTATTAATATAGCAATGGTGTTTGCATCCTGTGAAATTAGTGTTACTCTACAAAGTAGGACTAGGGTCTGGACTACTGTTCATTGCATATCCAGCCTGAATAAATAAAATAAGAGTAGTTGTGGTCTCAGTAAAAAGGCTTTTACAGCAACAAAACCATGGAAATCTGACTATAAATATATATATAGATTGTTTTGACTTGTTCAAAGTAGGATCTGCAATTTCTCATGCAAGAATTTTCCAAATTGCGAAGGAAGCCTTTAGAGGGACAGCTGGTTGGTCAGCCTGGGGCAAGAGGTGTGTAAGTTTTTTGCTTATACAATTAATTAAACCCATCCCCCCACTCTTCCTTACCTTGTTCTAATACAGTTGGATTCCTCGCTTTTCCCTTCCTTTCTCAGTTTGCATTCTTTTGCCCCTGAGGGTTGACTATTTTATTTCCCATTCCTTCCTTTCTCTCTGCCCCTGAGAAGCAGCTTTTTATTGTGCTGTCCTTGGATACCTCTTATGTTCTGTTTGTTTGATTATGGAATTCTTTTAAAGTTTAATTTGAAACAGAGCATGCATATCATCCTTGAAGCTGTGTCAAGCAGGTAATCTGGCTTCTCATTCCCTGATGGTTAGGCAGTTTTACCTTTTAAAACCATACCAAATCTGGCAGTTTGAGAAATCCCTCATATAGCAGACAAATACAAGTTCTGAAAGACAAAACCAGGCACATTTTAATCTAATGTGTACTCCACATAAGGTATGCGTACCATATATATTGTATTTTTTACTATGAGTTTTTTCTAATCAGACAGCACCTTCAGTTTATTTACTAGCAGGGTTTAAAAAATTACAGTTGTTTAATTGCAGAAAGTACCAATGTAGTTACATCTGATTGAGAAAATGAACCTCTTTCTCTGAAAAACTGTTTTCCCATGTTTATTTCTAGAGATTAGCTACTTCTGTTTTAAGAGGAGCGATACCACATTCAAGCTTTAAAATTGTCAATGAGAGAAAGTGAGATTCTTACCTCATCTTTGGGCTGTTAGGCCATTTGGGATTTTAGTGCCTGATCCATTCCTAAAATGAGCCAGAATGTGTTTTATAGTCTCAGGTGAGCATATGGAAGCTGACATCTCTGTGGTTAAGGGGCCAAATTTCTTACTCCCATTTGGACTAGCAAGGGGAATTAAAAAAATGTATAGGCATTAATTTTAAAATATGACACATTAGTAAAGATCAGAATTCCATTTCATGGAACGTTGAATTCAGTGCTAGCAAAAAAAAACAAAAACCAAAAAAAATTTAGAAATATCTATATTCTAAACCATAGAATCATGGAATACCAGGTTGGAAGGAACCTCAAGGATCATCTAGTCTAACGTTTCAAGGTTATATATATGTATATATTTTAAATGGCATGGCCCAGCACCCTGTCAAGCTGCATCTTAAAACTCCAGTGTATGGGAATCCACTGCTTCCCTTGGGAGATTATTCCAACATCTAATTGTTCTCAGGGTGAAAAATTTTCTTCTGGAGTCCAGTCGGAGTCTCCCCAGGAGTAACTTGTTCCCATTACCCCTTGTCTTTTCCATGTGACTCCTTGTAAAAAGGGAGTCTCTTATCTTCTTGGTACCCACCTTTTAAGTACTGATACGTGGTGACAACGTCTTCCCTTCTGAAGGCTGAACAAACCCAGTTTTCTCAGCCTTTCTTCATATGACAGGTCTTCCAGTCCTCTGATCATCCTCATGACCCTTCTCTGGAAGCTTTCCAGCCTGTCCACATATTTTTTTTGTATAGCAGGGACCAAAGCTGAACACAGTTCAACGCACTCAAGGTGTGGTCTCACCAGCGATGAGCAGACTGGGATAATGACTTCTTTATCTCTGCTGGTGATGCCCTTGTTGATGCAACCCAGGCGTCTTTTATCTAGTCTTGTGAAACCTGAGGGTTTCAGGCTGCTTTTTATCAAGGCTGTAGACAAAATCCTGTGGCTCATGCCTTTAAAATGCCTTTTTAAAAGTGAAAATTCAACTCGAGAGACTGTAAATGAGATTCTTAATACTGGAACATATAAGTATAATCCAAGACACTACGTATATGTGGTCTGTGTCCCACTCAATAATGTAATGTTCTGTCATAACGTTTTAAACAGTGCCAACAAAATCAAGAGAACTACACGATGTTATTATTCCTTCCCATATTCCATTCCCTGTACTCAGGTGTATCTCAGCTATATTTGATTAAATTTTTAGCACCAAACAATGTTGAAGAGAGCTTTCTTCTGCTTAGATTAGGAAAGTGAAGAAGCAAAATTCAATCAGAATTTAAATGCGCTCTATCTTCCACCCATGGCTGTGGTTATTCACTGATTTGAAATTTGTGGATTTTTGTGGTGAAAGAGAAAACTTGAGTGAAGAGATTACTGTTAATAATAATCTGATCCAGATTCAAATACTTTGAATTAGTCATAGTATCTTTGTCTATTTATGGCAATATCACGAATGACAATAACTCATAATTTTCTCATTTTATTTGCACAATTCTTTCTATTATCAGATTGCAGTTATTTTTTTTCTTCTACTGACCCCTGTATTTGATTGAAAATAGTCATAACCGGGGATAAATTTGTTTACATTAAAGGCAATAAGCTGAGAAAAAGTTTTAAAATAATTATTTCTTGTTCTTCTCAGCCTAGAGATTCTGTAAATCTGATTATTTGAGGTCTTCCTAAGGTAAAGCAGCATATTCCTTGTTCATTACAATTTGAACTTTAAGCAGTGCAAGATATTGATCTGTTTTGTGGGCAGGATTCTTCATTACAATGCAGCTTGCAGGAATTAAATATGGATTTGAAAGAGATGTCCAGCTGCTCCAACCGTTTGGCAGAAGCTGTCTGAACTGTTAAAGTGAGGGATTAGTGCAGATATTCTGAGTTGTTCTAACCTCTTCTTGACTAGACATCTCTGTCTGTTACGAATCCCTTGGGCCAGATCCTCACTGAGGTAAATTGGCACAGTCTCCTCAGGCTCACTGCTTCTGTGCTGACTTACACCATCTGGGCCTTAGATTATTTTCTCATTAAGTGGACAAAAGTAACCAAAGCATGTCAGCAGGACTCAGAATTGAAATGCATTTCTGTAAGTACTGCCTTGCTTTAGTAGGCAGCACTAATGCAATGGAGGTCCCCTGATACCTTCTGTAGACACACTCACTGGGGAGAGAGTGAATCAGGGTAATATATCCACAGCTGGGAACTGTTGTCCATTTGAACGAGAGAGAACTAGCCGTGCCCCATGAAGCGGAGGGACGATGAGCCATACTGGCTAATCCCGGCCCCTGCTGCTTTGCAGCACCAATGCCCACTCTATTCTGCTACACACTCTTTCCTGCTAATAATACCCTGGCTTCCTCATGACTGGATCCAGATCTTGCACAGGCTGGAATGGTGGTTTCCAGGGTGTTATACCTCATGTGAAGTTACAGTGTGCCTCTCCCTTGTCTTCTCCAAAACCTGCAGAAGCCAGAAACACTGAACAAAGGTAGTATTATAGATACGGTCTGAGGAGTTCAGCTTGTGTGACTTGGATAACATTCGCTCTGGAAAGGAAGAGGTGACATTTTTGATACCTGCGACATGCTGCCTCACCTGAGGTGGGAATTGGGCGAGTAAAACACAGGATGTTTTCATAAAGGATCTCAGATTTTCTGCTCTTCTAATGCAGTGTGAAATAAACGCATTGGTACCTAATCCATATTAAAAATACTAGTAATCTCCTGGACACAGTCCTGATACCACCAAGGCAGGTTTTCAGCTGGTTGCAACCTATCTGGAAGAGTTAGAAAGGCTACTGCTTTTGCAATATTTAAAATAAGCTCATTGTCTTCACAAGCCATGCTCCTTCTTTGTCCTGTACGTGCTGCATGTAGAGAGGAATGTACAGTCTATATTATGGTAGAGCCTTGGCACCTCCTTCAACTAGGAAATTGTGATGTTTCTGAGGCCTGCAAATCTGGAAAAAGAGTGGAATCAAATTGTTTGAGGTGTCTAATATATGTTGCATTTAGCTTGGGTAATGACCGTGTACATGATATACACGTATGCAATATCCTATTTAACACTTACTGTGAATGAATGAATGTTCTCTTAAAAAAATGAAATGTTACACAAGTGGCACAAAGGCCTATTAACTAGTTTAAAAGATTTTTCATTGTCAGGGGAAAAAAAAAATGCAACACGGTGTTTCAAAATGCTGCCTAATTTTATTGGCTGATCGCTCAAAACACTAGCAGCATGATATGCTTTGTATTTGCTGAGTGGCCATTTCAAACTTGTCTCTGCTGACTGTATTGGGCGTGGTTTCAAATCTCTCTTAATCCAGCAATGAACCTTTAATAAAACTGGATTGACTTTAAATCAGTATTTAGAAACATTAATTAAAATAAAGTAGGAGGAACCGAAAGATCAAATGATCTATTGTGGTGGTGGTGGTGGTGTTTAAATCAAAGCTTTCTTCTCCACCCCTCTCCAGAAAAAAAGCAAGCCTTTGAAGACTGCAGCTGTATGACTTCCAACATGTTTTTTAAGCTGGCCGTGGGTTTTAATTACTTCTGCTGGTTTTGGTTGGCATTTTCTACATTTTGGAATAGCTTTTTTTGGGGCATTTCTTTTTATCCCTCCCTTCAGAAATGCAGAGGATAAAACAGGCAAGATTGCCATGAATAGTGTGACAGGGCATGGCAAACCCACTCAGCCCAGTCTGTTCTATGTTCTAGAAAGCAGTCTCCTGAAAAGACTGGAAATGGCCCTGGAAAGTTCTTGCTTCCTGAGCCAAGTTGTAATAGCTAGCACATCCAGTGCTGCGGCTCTGGCATTTTTATTTTAGTTTTTTTATTTCCAAGTGACCCTCCAGCAGTCTCTTTGTTGCCGTTTCCACTACCAGCTCACAGTGTGCTTCTGCAGACAATGCAGCCTGTCTAGTAACAGCCACACACACTCCCTGTTGTTCTGCTCTGCAGTGCCTTGAGCCTGCAGAAAAACTCACCGATAGCAGAAGGAAATGTGACTTGAACAGAAACGTTAGCCTCTCTGAGGGCTGATATTAATTACATGGTATGGTTACACTTCAGGAGCTAGTTCAGGGTCACCTGATCCTTGCTGTCAAGCCTGCTATTTCATAAGTGAATGATCTCATCAGTTCTCAAAACAATTGATCCTTATTCTTTGTGTTGTTTATCCATTTATGCACTCCCTTAATATGCGTCAGGTTTCTGCAGCAGTTTTCCTGTGCTTTTTTTTTTTAAATGCAGTTAAGTATGTGAGAAACCTATCAGCTGTGGGAGAGGGAACCTAATAATCAGTAGCTAAAGCTTTGCCTCAAGTGCCTTTCATCTGCTGAAACTGGAGACTTCTAAATATTTGATAGTATTACTGAAGGGGAAGTGGAGAAAGAGGGGTTGTGTAATTTCCTCCATCTTCAGCTAGGTAGGAAGTCATGGGTCTGTCTCCCAAGGCTGTCTTCCAAGAAGGTAATGTAAGGCTGATATAAAATGTGTGACTTCAGACATAGGTAAGGGGGTCCTCTGAGGAGGGAGGATGAAAGATGTTTAATTTACAGCTGCTGTATTTGGGTTGCCTTTGAGCTGTGTAACCTGAAGCCCCGCAGGAGTTCACTCGCCATCCATCTCCCTCCTCCCCAGGGACCAGAGTTCCAGCCTTCAGGAAATCTAGGACAAACTCTCAAGGCCTCTAGCGATTTTGCAGTATTATCACAATAACAGGTACCACTGCAGCTAGAAGAAATCATATCGAAATGAGTGCTGTTGTAAACTAGGCATGGATGTGGCTTGTGTTGGACCACGTGCCAAGTAATGCTGCTTTTAGCCAATCTTATAGTCCAAAGTAACTGCAAAGGGTAATTGTCAAGTGGATCTATCCGGGATGGTCATTTTACACTGGGAAGAAACTGGGGGGATAGGTAGGAGGTGAGAAATGCTTTCATATCAAGCCAGATACCAGTGTCACTGGAGTGCATAGGAGTTCTGTTGTTCTTTTTTAGAAGAGTGGATATTCTGCTTTTGTCCTCTATTAACAAGTTTAGGGCTTCCTGGGGAGAAGGAAGGGAAGAATGGTTAGAGAGACAAAATATACAACTACCCATGTTCATGGTGTAAGTGCAATGCTTCTTCCACTGCATTGCTTTGTACTGGGCTGAAAAAGAGGGACAAAGTTGTCAAAAATAATTTTAGAAAAAGAGGAAGCAGAAAAATAAATAAATAAATGTTGAGAGCAACCACAAGCTTAAAAGTGTGAGTTCAAAGTGAATTGCTTCTTATATAGTAATGTCTTAGCTCCTCTGGTAGGCAAAGCGCTCTTCTTAATACAGTCACACAGCATTAGTCATATACACTCTTGCTAGGCATCAATCTGTTCGGTCTCCTGTTACAGCAGTTAATTGCTTTTTGAGCTAACGCATACAAATAGAGTTAGTTAATCTCTCTCTGTCCTTTCTAACCCATTTGAAGTGTCATCAGCATTATGAAAACTTTCTGAAAATACTTCTGACTTTAAGTCTTACAAGCCAAAAAGAGGCGATAAGAGGATAGGAGTGTAGTGGGAGAGGGGAAGAATGATGCGAAGGGGGATTAAACCCTCCCCACCAGCCCTTTCTGAGCAGATCAGTGTAAGACAAATGACCTGAAAGGAATGTTGCAGATTTATACATATGGAAGATGTGATTAATTGCCTCATTTCGGTTTACTGTATGGTATGATTTTGACTTATTTAGATGTTTTTTAAAGTGGTGTCACAATCCCAGAATCTGTGACAACAGAGTTATACGTGACTTGTGAAGGAAAAAAAAAATACAAAAAAATTACATACTTCTAATAAAAAAGAATTACCTTTCTCTTTCTTGTTATTTTTTTTTAATACTTCATATTGACACTAAATATAGTGATTTTAGCAAATTAG
>JAAGNO010008292.1:11725-24299 GCA_033439905.1 Ceryle rudis
CATTATTATTATTATGGGAAGGTAGGTGGCAGCTGATGGGCAGAGATGTGTGGGAATAGAAAATTACTTCAAGAGCAAAATTTTAAAAAAATAATTACAGGGACAAAGCAATAAGAACAAACACGACATGCTATGTACAGCATATATAGCGATTTCTGTGAGATTTTGCCATTTTAGTTTGCGAGAGCTTTGTTTGAAATATATTCTTTTACATTTATTGAGAACTGCTTGATTTAATGCTGAAAGGGCTAAAAGTAAACTTGGCCAAACCCAAGTAACTCTGTTTTTAACTGGGCATACTCAAAAAAATATATGTTTGACACAGTATTTGACATGTGCTCAACACACATGAATTTATGATGAATAAATTAATCATTCATGATGGATCCCACTTGAGAATCTAAGTAAATTTTTTAGCTACTTAGGACCATTTGAGATTTACGGTAGGGCTACTTCCCTGCTTGCAGACTCTGATCTAAGTACTTTGAAGCTGCTTCTGAAATATTTTTCTGGACAGCAAGGACTAGGGTGCAAACATTTTGTGAAAAAGAACTCATAGTCTCAGTTGCTCAAAACTGCCTCTAGGCTCAACAGCAGATGGTTCAGCCACCCATGCTGGTTTATTCCTAGGTTTCTTCAAAATGTGGGCAAGTTACAAGGTTTCAATGAAATGGCTGAATCTGGAGGAATAATTTATTCTTTGTGACTTTGCCTGTTCCCAGCAGATATGTTCATTAGGAACAGATTGTGCAAGTGAACACTTGTCTTTGGCTGATCCTTAGCACGTGGAGGACAAATGTGGGTCATGGTGAAGGTAGACAAGGTATAAGGAAAATTTCTTTTACAGTGAGGGTGGTGAAACACTGGAACAGGTTACCCAGAGAGGTGATAGATGTCCCATCCCTGGGAACATTAAAGGTCAGGTTGGATGGGACTTTCAGCAATCTGATCTAGTTGAAGATGTCCCTGATCAATGCAGGGAGGCTTGGACTAGATGACCTTTAAAGGTCCCTTCCAACTCAAACTGTGCCGTGATTCTATGGGCATCTAGGTAACATTGGAAAACTTCATACTGAATTATAGCATGGTAAAAGCTGTTCCTTTTGCATACTGAAGTGGTTTCTTAACAGCTGGGCTGAGTGACTGTTGGAAAATCACAGCAATAGCCCTACTCTAAGAACCATTATCACTGAAAACGTGGCCAAACAAATGGAGAAGGTGGTTTAGTCTGATTGAAACCTGAGCAGGTGGGAGGTTGGAGCTTTGGACACCCAGTGCTAGCTTTTATTTTAACTTCTTCTTTATCCATGAAAAGGTTATTTTCTTAGAAGTCTGTATAATCTACTTCTAAAGAGGCTTCCTAATTTGAATCATTTAGAACAGGAAATGAAAGACCTCAGAGAGTTTTAAGATCTGAATTCTAATGTTTGTAAAACACTTTGAAGAACACGATGCACCTTACAAATACCGAACAGTAAATTTCTTCCAGGTTTAAATACAGCTCATGTAAGTAAACAGAATTTTATACACTCAACAAGTGTTTTCAGTGTCATCATTGCATTAATCTGGTCTCTTATTTTCAATAAGAATTGAAACAATCTGTTTCTCCTTTATTTGCTCTGCTAGTAGTGTAATTTTTTACCAGCAAAAGACATTTGCTGAGGATTACATATGGAAGACTTTGTTATCTGATAAGCAAAAAATTCTTTATGAAAATTCTACTGACAATTTTCCACATATCTATGAAAAGGAAGTAGACAAAACCAAAATATGATTTATGTCCTCCATGTAGTTTAGTGAACTATTTGTATTATCAGCTTGGTAGAAAGTGAAAGAACATTTTTGCTTGTTTTCCCTTTTGTTCCAAGTGCTACATGGAAAACTATTATTTTACAAACCAATTTAGTTTCATGTATTCTATGAAGCATAGATGGAAACAATTTTGATGTAGCAGGGGCCAATTACTACTACTGTTTATTTTCAGAACCTGCCAAAATCTGTCATCAAGTTGAGCAGCTCAAATTATTAGCAGGCTGAGCTAACACTTTTTCCATACCTCCCCTCACCCGCTCACCTAGGGGCATCGTCAGGGTCTTGGTTCAGTGAGAAGGCGGCATAGCTGGAGGAAGAAGACAAGGAGATCAAAGTTGGACTGAGTATCAGAGTTACCTGAATGAGTGTAGCTTTTGGGTTAGTTCTGTGATACAAATTGTCAAATGTATCATGACATTTTTATCCCATGTGTTTGAAAACCTCTGTGGCTAAAATCCTGATTGCACTTTGTGAGAGCCAGACATGCTGTATGGAGAGCTCTGAAAGCAGCGAATCACTGGAGTGCAGTAGGCAGGAGGGAGTGCAGAACTGTGCCCAGAAAGATAAACACAAATATCTTGGGTTTACATCAAGAGCCATTTCTGTGAAGTTCTTAAAACAGTCTGATGTGTACATTGTACACACTGATTACAGTAGGTGTTAAAAAAAAAAGTAAAAAAAAAAAAGGGCACAGGTGGTTTTCTGTTCTTTGGTTTGGTACCTGTGAGCTTGCACAGTTTTAGCTCAATTCTTTGTTTTCTGTGCAAGGCCTGAGTAATACACTCTTGCGTCAGGTCTGAGAATGTCACTATATTTGACTAAATTTGAGTACAAGCCATCTCAAAGTAAAACTGCTAAATGTTTTCTGGCCACCCTTGGGTGAAACCTGGCAAACAGGTGATCTGTGGCAGCCACACTGAACCCAAAAGGCAAAGCTTTACAGTGTTTCTCATTTTTCCTTGAGACCTTGTAGCAAGCCTGACCAGTTTTCTGCTCTTCTAGCTTACTCTGTCTTATGCTTAGCCTTCTTGTGGGAGTTTCTACTGTTTCCAGCTCTCATAACTGACAAAAATTAGGTTTATGTGAATCTCCCAGAGGAAATGCTCCTGCCACCTTTTTCTGTAATCTTCAAGAATTCTTACATTATTCTGTAAAACAAAAGGCAACAATGTAAATACTGTTTATTCTTGCTTTTGGTTTGTAAACATTTTAAAATATATGGCACCAAGTTAGCAGAGTAGCTTTCAAACTGTAAAAGCGCAGCCTCCGAAACACTTGATGACACAGAGATCCAGCTGTCTTAAATACACGTACAGTTCTGTACATCTCGAAGCATTTAGTGCAAGTGAACAAGCTTGGTAGAATAAATTTGAATTAGAAATACCTAGCTTTAGGTAAAATCCTTCCCTTCTAATTCTGGTCCTATTTATTTAACAAGAATCTCTTTCTTCCCAGATGCTGTGAATGCTGTTACTTACCAGTCCAAGATGCTCCAGAGTGCAAATAACCATCAATTACATAGCATTACTCCGATGCTGGGTGAGTACGCTACAGCTGATGAAAGGAAGCAGAGAGAAATTTGGGCTAGGATACCTCCAGTGATGGTCATTAGTCTTTGTTTTCATGAAGCAAGTGAGACAGGACTCTAGTTCTGTGCTGGGTTATTGTCCACAGAAGAGGAAGGTCAGGCCTCTTCCTCTGCTTTTTTTTTCTGTTGCTGTTTCATGTGGGAAATCAAGAGTCCCTTCCTGCTGAATACCCCTCTACTGTAATCCACAGTCTATCACATTAACAAGTAAATCTGAAGGAACCAGGGTCCTGATTACCCAGGAAGCCTGTGGTTTTAAACAGTGCCCCCCCCCCCCCAAACCTGTGGCTTTTTACTTTCTGTAATTTCTTTGTTGTTTTGTTTTGTTTTTTCCCCTGTACAAAACAGGTGTCCTAGTAAACCACTACATGAGATCATGTGTAGGCAAGGGATATGTGAACCAGTTAACCCAAGGCAAATAGAGCTGTCCTGATTCTTGACAAGCAGCAAAGCCATCATGTGACTTCAGTACAGCTTGGAGCTGTCCCAAAGCTTTCCCTTGGATGAGTCAGGGCTATTTTTCTTGCATGATCAAATGTCTTTCAGCATGCAGCTTGCTTCTTTCATGGTCTGCTGCTTTCTCAGGAGCTGCCACAGTACCTTTTTCCTGGTCCAAGGGATACCTCCAGCATGGCCTTTTTATGTAGCCAGAGCCTCAGCTAAGGGTCCCTATGGTTGCCGTGGCAGGACTTATGCAGCTTTCAAAGCAGCGGCATCAAGAAAGAGCAACTGATGTATTTTACAGTCTTTTTGTTAGCATTCTCTTGATCAAAATTAGTTAGGTTTTTTTTTTTTCTCAAAGCACTTGAAAGTGGAGGTTTGCTTCTGACTCTCCTTACTCGTGCAGTGAGCTGAAAGGTCCACCACAGCAGGCCAGTAGGAGGAAGAGAACTATCCCCTTTCACCAGTGAGAAAGCTGCAGCAAAGAAAATAAAAATATTTGCACAAAGTGATGCAGGAGAACCTGAACACTAATCATGAGATTGTTCTTTCTCTTAGTATTACTTTCTTGTGCTGGGCAGGAGCTTGGGAACTTTGCAGGTAACCTAGGAGATTTTCTAGGCTATTGCAGGTAAGTGCCTGAAGTTGGTCTGGAAGTGATAACAGATCACATCAGGCACCACCATTTTGTAGGAATAGCTTGGTCCTCTGAATTTTGAAAACTTATGATGTTTTTGTGTGTTCTGCTTGCAAAGAAAACCTCGGAAACTTGAATCACAGGGGTCAGAGCAAAGAGCTTGCAGCAGTAGTTCTGAGAGGTCCGAATGGTCCATTCGTTTCAGCAAGATAACTCAGTAATGGTAATTTAAATGTCAGACTTGTTAGCAGTTTCATTCCTAATGAAAGACCTGGCTTTACAGATAGCTTTACTGGATAACTTTCCCAATAAAACCCTACTAATAGAATCACAGTTATACTAGCAAAAAAGTGCTAGGGCTAGCATAGTTTATAGCGATTCAATGTGTGAAATGAGCTATACTGACAAAAGCACTTTTGGACAATATAACTGCTTCTACGGTATCCAGCAGATTTGTGGCAATGGATTAAAATGAGGCGTTTGAAGGGGGTTATTGCCCACAACTTCGATTTAGGCCTGTTTCACTGCCTAACAGCATCTGTCAGGAAGGTGCAGAGGGACACCCGGGTCATCTAATTTTAATCTGTTGTTACAGTTGTGTCAAAACACCAAGTCAGGATTTGAGGGAGCATTAGAATGATTTTTACAAATTGGGTACACATCTTTGGATTTAACCAGTATAATTAATCCACCTCAAAATTTCTTACATAATTTTATGTATGGAGGCATCTGCAAGATTGCATAATATACTGGCATATGGTCACGTAAGTGGCATGTTTGCTTGATGTCAGAAGTGGTATTATTTTTTCTTCATAAAGAAGCAGCCAAGTCAAGAAACCCAGCAGAGCTACTGAGTACATTGAAGCTGCACTCTATCAACTGCTTTGTCAACACAGCTGTAATCTGAACATTTGTGTAGTGCGTTGCACATAGCATCTTGAGTAGGCAAATGACATGGCTTCCACCTGCACTGTATATGGAAGGCCTTGCACCTGCATTGCCATTTAAATCCCCCTCAGATAGTCTGATTATTTGCCTGACATTGGCTAGGTATACCTGAAACTTTGAGTTAAAATGCAGAGGAGAAGCTTAGTAGCAAGGGTGGCTTGCATTTTCTGTTTTGCTGCAAGCTGTGGGAAACCTCACATTTCTGAATTTGATTTTCCAAGGTGAATGTTTGGATTTCCATATCCATAGATTAGAAAGAACTCTACCTTGACATGCTCTGTACTGAGTTTGCTCTCTAAGCTACTTTTCAAAGAAAGCAAATTTTCTGTCTTCTATTAGGGAAAATAATTTGGTGTGTGCCTATACTTTATGACTGAAGTTTAAAGATTTTAACCCTCGTTCCCAGTGTGCCCTGTTCCATGTATTTTATATACTAACCTGAATCTGTTTTTCCTCCTCTGCATCAGAGCAATGATTGAATCTAAGTAACCTCTCCCTGTATCCTAACTATTCCACTCTGCAAGTTCAGAGGTAAAGCATGTATACAGTATCCTTAGGCTGAAACTAAAAGTCCTCAGTACAGCTCTGCCTTTTTCCAAACTTCTGCCAGCATGACTGCAGGGGGACCATTTAGAAATAAGTGCCAACACCCTCCAGTAACGAACAGGAGTGTCACTCCGAGTAAATGACTAAGGCCACATCACCAGGATGTCATCCAGTTTCTCCACAGAGGTGTAAACAGTAGTCCTGGGCACACGATTCATCTCAGACAGAGCTTCCACTGTCTAGAGAAGCACTCATGTATCACTCTTTGCTATTCACCTCCAGGGAGGCATCTGTAACCTTCCTTCTTTTATGGTAAAACAGTAGTTTTCTCTAAGTTGGCTTCCAGCCTTACCTACCATCACAGCAGCATGGGCACAAAAGAAAACAATGTGGTTCATCTAATGCATAGACCTAGGATCAGAGAGCTATAAATTCCCATCCTGGTTTTGCCACAGGCTTGGTAGGTGAACTGACAGCATAATAGTAAATTGAACACTTTGTGCTTATTGTCTGAGAAAGAGGAAATACTACAAATGGCCTTATCTTTTCTAAAGCGTGTCTTTGGACATTGATTATATGTTTTGCAGTGTGTTAAGCAGTTTTTGTCAAAAATGGTAATAGAAAACAGATTTCTTGCTCAAGCACCCATTGAGTTTAAATATAGTTTTATTTACAAAAGTATGATTTTAAGGATGACCACAGTATTTTGTCCAGGTTTCACCAAACATTGATCTTTTACTTAATATTCTTTTGTAAAGCAGTCATGCATGAATTCTAAAATGCCTTTCTGAAACTGAAAATACAGGGCTGTAGTGTGCATATGGTTGAAAGGCATGACTTTGATTAGGAATTTTGTTTAGTGGAGTGAAATACTAACTGTGTTAAAGTCAGCAGGGCTTTTGCTATTTGTTCAATCAGGCTATTAAATTTTCAACTGAGAATAGTTTACCAGACTGGGTGCAACCTTCTCAGCTTCTCTGTGGTTTTAGAAGTTATGTCCAGGCAGAACTGTCTAGATGGAGCATGACTTTTAACTACGTGTTTGAAAATACTTTACTAATTTCCCTAGCAGTTGTTGTGCATGAATTAATGTTTATTTACACTTGAGGGGTAAAAAAATGGAATAAACCCCATGAGTTGTCCAAGATTACACAGAAAGAGTCACAGATGAGAGACAAAAATCTGACCAGTTGCAAACTCTGACTTATCGCAGTTCTTCCTGACTCAAGAACTGAAAGAAAGGATTCATGCCTTTTAGTGCCAGAGGGGCTGGAATCTGCCTGCATCCCTCAGAAGATATGAATAGCACATTGAAACATGGTGTACATTTCTTTTTAGTGCTAATTTCTTTCCTAGTTTGACTCTTTCCTTTTTGTTGTGTCTCAGCTCTATATATTGTTTCTTCGATGCCCATGCTACTCTTTTTAGAGCTCTTTCAGGGATTTAGAGAGCATTGAAAAATCTACAGAAACTTGTTTTGCAGTAGGCATAAGTGATGGATTTGAAAAGCAGAAAGGTTAGATAACTGTAATGGTGCATATATATATATATAAAACCTATGAGCAATAGAGGGTTGTTTGCCCTCTGCCCTTGGAAGTGGGATGGAGGTGGCTACACATCAAAACAATAGAAATTAAAGGTTAAACTTTATGGAAAATACATTGTTTCAAATCCACTTTTAGCAGAAAGAACAAAAAGCTGCTTTTCTTTCTTTCTTTCTTTTTTTTTTTTTTTCAATTTAACTTTTTTTTTTTTTTCTTCTTCAAGACTTTCTTAAGTATCCATTTACACTCCAGCCTTCTAATGCATAATGCACAAGTCTCAGAAGGTCACAGCTGGGTGGGGATACTGTGTTTTCCTTTTTTGCTTTGAGAGAGTTTGTAGCTCCTGCTGTATCTGACTCTTGTAGAAAGAACAGCTATTTAGAAAGCCTCCAGAGCCAAGGCTTTGAAGCTCAAAGCACTGCTGAGGGTTCCCAATTTTCAGAATAGAATGATGTCTTGACAACTGTTGTCTCTGTATTTTTTGTTGGTATGTTATATGAGGCTGGCTGACACAGCTTTTTGAAAAGCAGAATCTTAAACAAAGCTTCTTCAGTTAGGATCTATTGTCTGCAAGGCTCATCAGTATGGAAACACTTTTTGTTCATTGGTCTATAACAAAATCTTCTACTCATGGTAGTGGCTGTGGATTTAGAAAGTGGTGCTGGAACTACAACTGTTCTTTAAAAAGATAGCTCAATCCCTGAGCGTAGCATTAGGAGGCTTATGATGAAAATGTGCTCCTTACAGTAAGTTTACATTTTTTTCCCCTTAGTAAATCATAGGTTTCTGAGCCAAAAAGGGAGGAGGGAG
The DNA here is from genome assembly GCA_033439905.1 of Ceryle rudis. Classification (NCBI taxonomy): domain Eukaryota; kingdom Metazoa; phylum Chordata; class Aves; order Coraciiformes; family Cerylidae; genus Ceryle; species Ceryle rudis. The sequence goes on from JAAGNO010008292.1 coordinate 20,052, forward strand.
AATTGCAAAGATATAACTAAGGGTAAATTAAAGCAGATCCATATGGTTAATCTGTCAGCTATTGCTTTCCCCTCCCATCTGGTAATAATCAATTGTGAGTATGCATGTGTGCATGTGCACATGTGTATGTCCTGTACTTCTGTTCCATTTTGAAGCCACATCTGTACTTTGTTAGGGTGTTGCTTGGACACATTCATTACCAGCACTCCAAACTTGCAGCATTGCTCTGCTCCACAATGATAAATATTTAACATGTTTGACTGTGTGCATGCAGAATAAAAGGCTGTGCCAGAAATACAGTCAAGTCACTCAAGCCTATAGAGACCATCATATGCAGCGAAACGCATGCCTGTGCACGCACACACACAGGCAGGATCACCTTCTGCCTCTCATTCAGTCACTGGATTTAATGTTTATTATCATGGGGAACACTCTTATCCTATTTAAGCCTGTCTAGATGGCTCTAGTTTCAGATGAATACTCTGTCTGAGAAAATGTAATCCAATAGTGCTTTGTTTTAGGGAGCTGTTGAAGAGGGTGTAGCAAACTAGTTCTGCTTTAGCTATTACCTTTTTCCTGTTCATCATGCTGTTTGCTTTTTCCTTCTTTGGTAGTTGTCCTTGTTCCCTTACATACTCTTGCTGCAGTGACAGAGCTCTGTGGTTTAGGTGGGCAGTTAATTTAAGTAATACCTTCTGAACCTAGATGTGCATCAACAGGGATCATGGAGCATTTAACTTTAATTATCAACTTAAGAAAGGACTAGCAGAAAATGTAGAGAAGGTGAAATATTCATTTTGAATCCCTGTCATGGAGTTGTTCCAGACATTTGAGTTACTCCACGGCTGCATCCATAAATAATAAATTTTTGAAGGCAGCATACCAGGAATAGCTGAACCGTGTGGTGATGAATTTATGGTGAGCTAAGCAACTTGTCTGAGAGAGAACTGAGAACTAAATTAACATAACCTTTACTTCTCTCCTCCCCTCCCACCTGCATGCAATACTCCAGGGAAAGGACCATTATTTTGTTTGACAACAGTGACAGAGAATAAAGAAAAGTGTGCTGCTGTAAGGCAACTGAATATATGTTGCAAAACATGATAGATTTGAAGGTCAATGGATCCAGCATTCAATCTAGCAAACCATCTATCCAGCTTGATTTATCTGTCAATATTTAGAACTAGTCAATATTTTCTTTTATGAAGGAACATTTGTACTTAAAAATGTTTTTTAAGTAAATTAATTTCACTTGCAGAATAAAAATACTTGGAAAAAAAATCAAATGCTCTGATTTTGTGCTAAAAAGATAATTCACTTCATACCCTAGAATGAGTAGTTTACTCTGAGCTATGATGCATCCAACTTTATACTATTTTAGTACAAAAATCAGAAAAAAAGTATATCGGTTTTTGCCCTGAAAACAAAAATTTAGAAGTCAAACCATTTTATCCATTTTGTAATAGATCAAAGAATGCAAAACCATCAAAATACCAAAGCTTTAGGACCTAAACTTTCAGCTTCAAGAAAATGCTTTTAGCATCCTCATCAGAGAAATTCATCAGCAATTATAAATTCTTGGTAAGGTTGTAAATTATCTTCATGTGCTATCCAAGTAACACCCATTGCCCCCTGTGATTTGATTATAGACTGGTAAACAGGTAAGCCTTGGCTACTCTCATCTTTCTAATCCAGCTGGGAAAAAGTCTGCTCATGGGGATTACATTTATCAAGTGACCAGAACACTAAGCTTTTTCCCCATACACTATCCTATTTAGCTTTTTTTTCAGGCACTAGCTGTGCATAAAGGACACATAAATGTGGGAAAAGTGATGAGCAAAAAGACCATGTATGTTGTGTGGTACTAAGTGTGATTGTCAGGAACAGATGCCCTGAGTTTATGATGAATGTGCTTGAATTAGCACAATGAGTCCTGAGGTGTACTTGGTAACACAAACTGGTTGAAACTGGTTGAAACTTTTTTCTTCAGCGCAAAGAGCACAACTAGGATACAATAAAGCTGGAAAAGGAGATGCACTCAATAACAGATAGAGAAGAGAGTCATTGAGCTCTGAGCATGTATGTTTGTGTACACTAATTAAATACAGTATTGGGATTATTGATTTGTAATCTGAAATGGCAAAGGAATGCATTTCTTATCCACTCTGACTTTGGTATGGTCAGTGACTAGAGCGATAATGGATCTCAATCTTTGTATGAAAGGTTCATTCCTTAAAATAAACATTGAAATGGTGCCCTTCTTCCTCTGCTTCTTTTAGCACACACAGAGAAAATAACACTTCAGACCTCTTGACGTTCTTTTTCTGAAAGCATTTATCCTCTTACTGGAAATAAATCTCAGTCAATAATTCATGGAAGATACACCTGTAGTTCACATACTGACTTTCCATTTTAGTAACAGATCTTCCTCTAACTCTCACAGGGCCAGAATGAATTGTTTTATCTGGTGCACAAGATAGAAGCCTTCTGCCACAGCAAAGGGACCTTCAGTATGTGTTTTGGTCTGTTACTTGAGTTGTGTATCAGAATTAGCATAAGGCTTTATATTAAAGAAATAGCATTGTGCATTCTTTAGGCATTTTTGAAAGTAAAATTTAAGACATGACTAAGTAGGTCCTTTGTGTATTTTTTTGTCTGCTGAGATGTGTTTAAAGTCCTGCTTCTTTGAACAAGGTAGGAAGAATCCTGTTAGTCTGCAGGACATGCTAATGTAGACAGAGCCAGCAAGTCCTTTGCACACCTTATTTAATGAGAGTTGATGAATCCTTGCATGCCATACTCATCTGGCATAGCTGGAGAAATGAGTCTTTGTTAACTACAGCTTTACACAGTTGCTTCTCTTCATCTCAGACAGTGGCACATCCTGAAATTTTAGGTTTATTTGTAAGCTGCAGAAAATACAAGAGACTTTTTTTTTTCCTTTTTCTTTTTTCAGAAGTGTGGTCTTGTTTGGAGGGTCTCAGACAGTGAAGTACGGAGGTCCCACTCATGGCAGGTGGAACTGTTTCTCTCCCTGGCTGTTACAAGGCTCAGATTATAGAGCTTTGGGAGCGTAAAGCAGCACATGGAGCTTGTAGGCAAGGGCTTTTGTCAGTTTAAGGAATACAAACATTCAATGAGTACTTCCTTGAATGTCAACTATCATTGGACCTTGAGGTGCAGGTGATGGTACATAGGATCAAATACTTCTATTTCATTTCAAAGCTGGAAAACTTTTCTAAATGTTGGCTGCTCAACAAGATACGTCTAAAGAGTCTATTTCTTGCTCTTGCAGGTTTCTTCTAAACTTGTGCCCTACCTCTTGCATAAAATGCACTAAAACCCTCAAACAGCTCAATCTGCCAGGGATTCTTTTCCAGGCAGTTTTTAGGCAACCTGATAACTACTTATTACTCGGTATCTAAAATAGTTACAAAATATTCAGTCAGTCCAGTTTATAAAAGAAACAAAGCCATTGTGGAACATAAAACCACTAGCTTTAAGTGTGTCATTTCTGATTTAAAGTGGTACTGCTTTCTTGAGGTCAAGGGACTTCAGCAGTTTCTCTTAGCTCTATAGCTATAAAATATGTACTTTGATGATGTAATATGATGAAGGGGTCTTGGAATTTTATGCGTATGGTGAAATAATTTTTAAGGACCAGAGGATTATTCTGTGATATGCTAATATTGGTGTTATTCAGTAACATGTTACTTTAGCAGGGCAATCATTGCAGGTGATTTTTTTTTTTTTTTTTTTTTTTCCCCCTACACTAATATACTCCAGATGTGGAGTTACTTTAAATAAATGTCAGGGCAAGAAGTGATGTTAATTCCATTCTTACACACCTGTTGTGTTACATCATCTATATCTCTCTCTATATATAAATCCAACCTTTAATAAAACCATAGAGAATTAACAATTCAGAGGGAAACAGAACTGTAGCGTGAGATTCTCATCTTACCTGCATGTCCTATAGTGACATAAATATTTATGTGCAAAGGATTGGCCATAACTGTTAAAATGATGTTGGTTTTGTTTGCTGGTTTGTTTGCTTTCTTGGGTATTTTTGTTTGTTTGTTGTTTTGTTTGGCTTGGTTTTATTTATTTGTTTGTCCTGTGTTAGTAAAATACAAGTCATGAAATGTCTCTATTGGGCAGTGGAGTGGGATGACACTCTGGGCTCCTGCAGTGGGAATGGGTCTCTGTGCCACTTAACCTCTGAGATATATATATTCTTGGCATTAT
>JAAGNO010008292.1:24778-35097 GCA_033439905.1 Ceryle rudis
TCTATTTATTTTCTTGCCATAATAACTACCTCATTCATTCTTTTATCTTAGATATTTATGAACTTTCTTTTCAAAGACAAAAAAAAAAAATAAAAATGGAGAGATGCATGAAGATTAAGTTTCCTTGTAAACTCTTAAGCTGCATTGAAGTGCCCCCCTGGATAACATCTGTGCTAAGAAGGGGGCTGAGATTACAAAACTGTGATATTACTGGTGATATTATTCAAACTTTTAGTGTGAAGAATTAGTTCACTGTCAGTGCCAGTCATATGACAGTGCAGGATAGAAAATGGCTTTCCTGAGCTCAGCTTTCTTTGTCATGCTGGAGTCACAGATGTTTTGGACAGGTGTTGGAGCAAAATAAAATTTCCATAAGTGGAAACTATTGAGTATGGGTCTATGTTTTGGACTTGTGCTGGAAACAGTGTTGATAAGGCAGCGGTGTTTTCATTATTGCTGAACAAGGCTTGCACAGAGTCAAGACCTTTTCTGCTTCTCATCCCACTCCACCAGTGAGTAGTCTGGTGGTGCACAAGAAGTTGGGAGAGGACGCAGCTGGGACAGCTGACCCCAGCTGACCAAAGGGATATTTCAGACCATGTGAAGTGGTGAATGAATTCCTTATTTAGCTTTGTTTGTGTACGTGGGTTTTGCTTTACCTATTAAACTGTCTTTACCTCAACCCACAAGTTTTCTCACTTTTCTGATTCTCTCCCCAGTCCCACTGAGGAGGAGTGAGTGAGCAGCTGTGAGGGGTTTAGTTGCTGGCTGGGGTTAATATGACAGCTTCATATGAAGGAATTCAGGGAACTGAAAATTCTCCCATTTAGTAAATATGAGGAATAGGCCATTCAATGTCCAATGTCTCCTACATATCCAAAAGGAAAAAGGATTCTTAGGCTTCCTAGAGACAACAGTGACATTAGTATCAGCCTGAACCCCAGCTCACTGATAACAGTAATTTCTATAGGAACTCTTAAGTAACTCTTTTCTATCTTAAGAGATGCATTTCTGAAGCATTTGGGCATGTTTTGTTACTTCAGGTTACTAGTGGACCTATCCACTACTTTTGGAATTGGCCTCTCCAAAATGTTTCCTAGTTATTGGTAACAAGTTCATCTGTATAAGGCACTCTTTTACTGTTTGAGTGGTAGATTTGTCTCCTAAATCCAAGGGAAGTCTCGGATTTCTTTTGTGAGTTGGATGATTGTAGAAATGCTAAGCTCTTTGAAAGATTACCATAAGACAAATGGCTGATGATCGTATTTGAATTGTTCAATACTTTCTAGCTGTGTCTAAATACCCAAGATCAGTTTCATGTATAGTAAGTATGTGTGTTTGCACTGAAGTTTTTCATTAGATTTCAGATAATTCCTTTTAAAATACAGCAGCTGGATACTATTTATGAGAAGCCTGCACATCTCATTTCTTATGTTAGTTAAGTACCATGGGTCTCTTGAGGGTAGAATGCAAGTGTAGTGATACATTGAGAACTTCCATTTCTATTGGGAAGGTCTAATTTAGCACTGTACTGCCTCTGAAATGATTGCCTGTAATCAATCCTATCTGTTAAATGAGGGTTGACAGATTGACAGATGAGTGCTCTTAAAAAACTTTGATGCTATTCTGTTATTTGCTGTAAAAAACCCCTGAAGAATAAGGAGAAAAAAATCAGTCAGCAAAACTGTGAGATATGTGTCTGGTCGGGGTTATATCATGTGTTATTAAAGAAAGGAATGAGATCAGAGGATGTGGCCTGTTCTGCAGGAGAGAGAAAGTGGAAGATAGAAAATAGAATCCTCATCCAGAAATTTTGTCCACTGCTGAGTCCCTGCAGGTGAGCTACCTGTCTATTTAAGTGGGTTGCTTGAAGTAGTTGTTTCAGCCTTACCTCTTTAATGCATTCATTCCGTGCCCTCTCCACCTTCCCCCCACCCTGCATTCATTGCATTAAGCTGTCCTCTTCTGTTGCAGGATGCACCTCTACTTAACTGTCAGGCTCATTGGTTGCTAAGAAAAGAACAGACTCCATGCAAGGGCATCTAACTGGGTTAGCAAGTAGTGATCAAGGGGTATAGTGTAACAGTCATTCATCAAGCCCTCTCTTTAATAGTGTTGGTAAGGGGCAACCACTCTGTTGCCTCACATTGATTATCTTCTTCACTGCATTCTAGGGTTTATGGATCCATATCTATCTTATTAATCTCTAACATCCTATTGACACTGGCTTGTGACAATCTTCCACCTCCTTCCCAAGGAAAAGAAAAGGGAAAGGCAGATAAAATTAAACACCATGTGTAACAGAGCAGACTAAACCGTCTGTCTTCTATTGCAGTCATCAACTCAGGAAATCTGCAAGCCTTTCAAAAATAACTTAAAAAAAAAAAAAATAAATACATTCCAGATCTCTGCTTTCTGTCAGTATAGCTACTCTGTAAGTTGCAAGCCATTTTGGTACATCTGTTACCGGTGTGGATGCTAGTGCAGAAAAGTGTAAGAGTATCCCAGCCAGCTTCAATCTAAATGTCTAAAGGACCAGTATCTGATTATGCATGATAACCCAGAGCAGAGGGTAAGCATGGAACAACCATTCACTTCCTTTTCCAGTACATAAACCAAGTAACATTAATCTATCAGGTGGCAAGATCAAACCAAACAAAAAAGACAAAGCCTTAGAAAGCACACAATAAAGCTGTGGAAACCTGTACTGTAGGATGATGTGCATGTTAAAACTGCACATGGGATCAAACTTTGGAAACACATATTTTGTGAAAGAAAAGTCCATTGTGGGCTCTTGCACACAAAGATAACAACTCTGACTCAGAAAGTGCCTAGTATAGAAATTGATAGTGACTTGGTAAATATATAGGGCATTACTACATACCTTCCCTGTTTCTCCACTCTTCTTCAGGCATCCATATTTAACCACTCTTGGAATAAGTGGAATAAGACAATGTGCTGGATGGCTGTTCTGTATAGGTCTGATGAACATAAGAAGAGAAAAGAACAGAAAAATTTGTTCTTTGTGGGAATCATAGTCAAAGAGGCAGGGATCAGAGGGACTTAGACTGCAGTGGGGCAGAAGTTGGCATTTGTGGCAATATCCTGGTGAGTAGAAGGCTGCTAGAGACAACAGGATGGGATGAAAAGAGAACCAGGGGCCACAGAGCACAGCTATGAGCAGGCAGTCTCCAAAAAAGCCCTGAACAAGGCTGGCTGTGCAGCTCAAAGTCTCAAGACAAACAGATGGGGAAAATGAGTCCTGAAGGCTACTGCTATGATCTGTGGGACCTATCATCATGAAATGAAATGGCTGTCTGGAATCACTCTACTATTTTATAGGAAACTTACACTACTGCTCAGCTGGGACCTGAAACCTGTCACCTGACTGGTAGGACTTTAACTAATGAAATTGCGTGGGGAGGACTGAGAATGTTTTCTTGAAAAATATTTTTAAAGTCCCTGCAGCTGAAGTTACATGAATGTTATATGCAGTATTACTCTCGAGTACAGGCAACAAGTGGAATGATCAATGGTTTACCATGAAAGAGTTTTACTGCGCTAAAGTACTCAGTTCCTGATGGGGTCAATGCTCTTGCTACTAATTTTTAAGGCCAGGCTGCTCTCTGGAAAAAGTACTGTCTGCAGCCAGCACATGTACTGTATTAGAGAGGGGATGGGATGCTCGCCCCAATCATTTCTAAACAAGGATTTGAGTTACTGAGGATCTCATGACCCTTGGTATCTGACTTTTCCCTCTTGTGTCATAGCCCCAGGGCACTCTCAACCCTGACTGTCCCTGTCTAGCCCCACTGGGACTGTTCCCCTCCACAAACCCTATGGTTCAGGACCTCATGTCAGCCCTCCAGGGTGGTCATCCCTGGGCCCAGGGATGCTGCAGCAGAGCTGGTCTGTAGCTCCTCACAGTTATTCCCTTTCTGTCTATGAACCCTGCCAAGCCAGGCTCACCTCTGGGCTCACATCGCCAGCTGAGCCTTGTCCCATCCCTGTCTCCAGAATGGTGCCCAACGCCCAGGGTTGGAACTACCCCAGTACCCCCAGCTGCCCTGCTCCTGTCTGGGGACATGGGATGAGGCCTGGCTGCCAGGGCCTGCTGTGGCTGATCCTGGGGAGCTCATGAAACTCCTGGTGCCCCACTGCTTTCAAATGAGTATGACCATGCACTTCCTCCTGCAGGTAGAACTTTGGGGTGTAGCAGATCAAAAAGAGCTGTTATTGAAAGCTGGGACCTTTGGTTAAGAAAGACAAAAAGTCAGGGGCTCAGAATCTAGACAATTTTAAAAGCACGTATGGTCATTTAATTTATTGCTAGTGTTAGCGTTACTTTTATTTGGTTTATTATTTTATTCAGGCAGAAGTGTGCCAGAAGTACATAGGAACCTCATCATTCATGTAATGTTTTAATATGTAGTTAAGGAAAAACTGACATAGCCCTTAGACCCTCAAATGCCCATGACACTGCAAATATTGATGAGAGACAGCATAACAGAAATTGACAACGTAACTTGAAATTTTCCTATAACTTCTTCGTATGAAAATATGGAGACCCTCTACCTCTGTGTTTATCATATTTCCAACCAATTTCAATGGATTTGTGCAAATCTGTACCGTGTGATGATCTGGCCTGTGCTTTATGAGTGGCAATGGTTTTGGAGAATGTGAGACTGACATGTGTGATCAGGTAATCTTGTGTAAACAGTTCCAGTGTTTTCAGTGGAATAAGGCATGGGAATGAAGCTTTATCTCATGAATGTCACTATAGTCTTCACTTCGTGAAGAATAAACGCCTGTAAATGTAATCCTCTCCCTTAGCATTTCTGCTTTTCATTCTAAAATAACAAAAAGCTATTCAAATATCTGTGAGGGAGGGCTTGAGAAGAAAACATCTTCACAGAGCTTTGAGATCATCAAAACAAAGTGCATTGAGTTTATTATTATTACAAGAGCACAAGGATAATCGGAACATTACATTTTGTTGTGGGCAGTAAATTCACTATTGCTACAAAATGATTAAGTCTCACCATCTGTTACAGGTGTAATGATAACTGACAGTTTTATGCCTATTTAGCATTGACATGATCTGTCTTTTCTATCCTGTGTTTGCCATTTAGTTTTGTTATTGTCTTAAAGCAATAGGATTATATTCAGTTTTACTGAAATAACACACATGTACTGATTAAACTATTTCTTTTTTTTGTTTTGTTTTCCTTCCATATTTATCACCCTCAATCATAACCCTAAAGACTCTAAAATAACTGAAATATGCCAGTAAATGCAAAAAATACACTCATTTTCAAAGATTTTTTTTTTCTTCCAAAGCAGCATGTTATGTAGTCTGAGACCAAAGGTCTGTTTAACTTTCTGTCTCCTGTTTTGGTGGTAGCTCATAGATGGTGCTTAGAGGGAGAACAAGAATCAGGCAGGCACAGAACAATGCTCCTTTGAAGCCTCCCAGTTTAAGGCATTTAACAGGGCAAACTTTCTGTGCCAGAGGCTGTTATTTGTCCATTGTGTTTAAAAGCCTCTAGTGGACCTGTCGCCTGTGATTTTTGTCCAGTTCTTTTTTGAACGTGTTCAGACTTTTGGCCTCAACAGCTTACTGTGTCAATGAGTTGGACAGTTTCTTATGTAATGTGGCTTTAAATTTGGTACCTGGAAATTTCACTGGATGCCCCTCAGTTTCTGGATTGTGAGAAAATATATACTGATTTCTCTTGTCTTCATTTTCTGTGGCTGCCATCAAAATAACTGGGAAGCAAGGGTTCTTCTGGGGTTTCAATGAGAACTGTAATATAACTAAATAAGGAAAGCATCCAATTTTATTTGTTAACAAAAATATTTGCTAAAATCACTGATCCCAAGAAATACGGTGAAAATATTTTTCTGTCCTGGGATACAGTTCTGTAGTCAGAATGGGGTCAAAACTGTGATGCCCCAAATAGTTGATTGCTGGGCAAAGAATGATGATGGTGACTTTAATATGTTTCCTAAAAAAAAGGTGTCTCTAGCGTGTCTTATGCAGGTAGCCTACTTTAAATGCATGAAAAGATAAGAATGAAGTGATATAACAGTAGAGAATGAAAGAAACCCATGAGAAATGAACTTATGTTAGAAATAGTTCTAGTCCAATAGTCACAGAATATATTAAAATATATTCATAAAGGAATGAGGCCGATTTATTATCATGATGTTTCTTATTTGTAAGAATTTGGATGAGTCCTTGTTGTTCATAAAATGTGGGCTTTCCCTGACTCCAGAGTAGAGATGGCTGTGGATGGCAGTTAATGGATCTCATAACCCTGTATCTTCTAAACACTTTTGTTGCAAAATACTGATGGATTTCTTGGATGTTTCTTGTATTTTTCCTGTATTTCCCAAATTTGGCTAAGCTGTGTTTTCACATGCTGAGAAGCTGCTTTCTCATTTACTAGCCTTTTACTGGGATGTCAAATTCCCTAATTGCTCCTAACATAGCCTAAGTACACCTTAAAGAGAAAAAACAAGAGTGCAATGGCAAGGGACTACAGAGGGAAAGCTACACTTTCCCTGTGATGGGTCTTGGCAAGAGAGTTTGAGCTGGAAGGTGTGGCAGTCCAAAACCATAGTGAGGCCCTCTCCCCTTCCTGTTTTTCTCCTTCCACCTGGACAGTGTTTGATTCTGAAACAAAGGGATTGAAAGACAGAAGATATAAACACTCAGGAAGACTGTTTTGGTAAAAAGACTGACTGGGCTGGGAAGAGAAGTCTGTTCCCTTCCTGTGACTTCAACAAACCACAATGTGTCTCAGATGCTTTCTGTCAGGGGAAACCTGGGCTGTTGCACAAGGGCAGGGACTGTGGTGGTGGTTGCCTGCCTGTCCAGCAGGGCCATGCCCTCCCCAGTGGGGTGCAGTCCAATCATTCTCAAAGAGCATGACAGGTCCGGCACAAATAAAGTCAGAGATGTTCCAGATTGATGGGCAGGTCCAAAATGACGGGGTGCTAGGGTGGTCAAACCATGAGTCAGGATCAGGGGTCCTGGTCAGTGGGCCACATGGCCAGACACAGGCATGGTTACAACACAGCTGAGTTGTAGCCCAAGTGAAGTTCAGTGGTGAGAGTCACAGTTAAAAGCAGCGGCCAAAGAAAGAGGGGAGCCCTTGCTGAGGCCTTCCCACAAAGCTTTTTGTTCACAATGGCTTTTGTCAGCAGCTGGCTGTGCATAGCCAGTTATACTCCTAGAAGTGAGAGTGTGCTCAAGGCCCTGACACACTGTCAGCAAGTGTATGAATAGGTCATTGCTAAAACACATTTTCCTAATTTTCCCTTACAATTAGAACTATAAAGTTGGTCTTGGTTAAGAGATATTTGACAGCTCTAGGTGTCTGTTTGCTCAGACAGAGATTTATGCTGTTAAAGATAAAAGCCCCACTGATGATTCAATGTCACTGTGTTACCACATAATTAAATACATTTTATGCTTTTAAATTCCATGAAACATCACCATCTTAACTTGAATTTGTTCATGCCATCTCACATTTAATCATATGGTTATACATTTTTTTTTTTTCTGTTAGGCTCTACTCCGCTCAGTATGCTCTATGGATGGCTCTGTGGAAGGATAGTTGCTGCATAGTAAAGATGCCTTTCATTTTTGTACATCATTATAAAACACATAAAGGAAGAAGATTTTGATTGGTATTATTTATATCTTTATTTACGCTTCATTTCTTGCTGCAGAAGTTGTGTGTTGCTTACATTGAATGTGGAGGACACCCAGACAATGAGGGAATGGCTCGCAGGAATAAAAAGAGTATTCCTAGATTAAAGCAGTTGGCTTCTGCGTAGGAGAATTCTCTCTGTCGTGACAAGTTTAACTTACTCCTGTTAACTATAAGCCAGAGTTTCAAAGAAAGTGCTAAACATACACAGCTGCTACCAAATCCATCAGAAACTGAGACTTGTGCACAGAAATAGCTATAAGAATGATAAGTACTCTGAAAAAAACCAGATACTACTCATCTGTGGGTAGCATTCCTGTAAATGTTTTGTTTGCCAATGTCTAAATTGGGATAAGTTCTGATGCCTTTCAAACTTTAGGCCTCTTCCCTTTTCCTGACAGAAGAAATGTGAAGATAAATTCTGTTTTTCTCAAGCCTTCAGATATTGTAATGAGCAACACCGTAAAAAAAAAAAAAAAACCCATAATGAAGATAATAATTTTCTATTTAGAGCATGTTCATCTATTTTCTGCACATATTATAACAATGAGGACTGAGTATTCTTTTTGCAGCCCCTTGTGTAGCCTGATAATTTGTTGCCAGTGGAGATCACACCACAAATAACCCAAAGGGCCTTTAGGTCTTTGTTAAAGCCCTGAAGAGAACACCTGTTTCTGTCTTCTGACAAAATCAATTAGCACATTTTGGTTTTCTTCAGTGGACACAGCAGAATCAGTCTTTCTCCATTCTCCTAGCCTGATCTTTTGTGTAACATACTTGTAATTCAGAACATGTTTCCCCTGTCCCAGCTAATGAGCAGAAGCAGAGCACTGGCTGGAATCTTCAGAAGAAAGCTTCCGTTAAGGTGTACGGCCGTTATTGCCTGAATTCACGTGAACAGCTTGTATAAGTCCTAGATTTTTAGGATCAATATGCTTTGAACTCAAGCTTTGACAACAGAAGTTTGGTTTGACTTACTCTGACCTTGTCTGTATGAGGCTGAAATGTCCTTGAGATTTCTGTTATCAAACCTGTTCAAGCTTTACCTTCAGTTCGCAGATTTCGTGATGACAACAGATATTGGGAGGAAATCAAGTTCATGTTGAGCACAGAGAATTTAGTAGTCCTTATCTTCTTTAAGGCTTGCCTGTAGCATGGAAACTGAATTTTCATTGTTTGACATTATGTACTACTTTAAATTAGATCTAACATGACTTTCTATATTTTCCTTAAACTGTGTACAGCTGTATCTGGACACATACGATGTTTGTGCAGGATTCTATTGCTGTACAGGATGAATCCTTTCAGGATGAGTTTGGCTTCTTAAAGTTTTCTGAAAATAATCTATTTTTCTTGATGTAATTTTTGGCTTATTAATTATTCCTTGATAAGATGCTGGGCTGTAACTTGAAAAATATTCAGTTCCTGAGGAATGCAGTTGCCTTTTCTGTTTCTGCCTGTCCAAAAGCAGACTTTGGAAGTCAAGTTCAAATTAAAGTGTACTGTCAAAGGTGGACACATCATGTTGATTGACTTCATTAGATGAGATTGCAAGTATGGTAATTTAGGGGTCAAAATGTAAGACTCAGTTCTGATACATAAAGCTAGATTATAAAAAAACATTTTAAAATTTCCATGGAAGTTAGGAAACCTGTACAAAATTGCTTTAATGAAATAGCAAGAGGTTTGCATATTTGCCTGATAGTCGTTGAACATTGTTTATGAGATTTCAAAAAAAAAATACAAAATTATAACCCAAACATTTCAATACCTCTAAAGTACTTTATCGCTCTATACCTGCAGAAATTCTGATTGTAACCTCTGAAACTAAGCTTGTTAGTTTTGTGTAACCTGTCCTGGACTTTCCTTAATTGATAGGTCACTCTTTTATCAGGGTTAGAAAAACATTACCTTTATTTCATTCCTTTCTGGGTGTAACTGTCTATAGTCCTTTATGGACACTACTGAGGGCTGACTGTTTGGCTTCATACTTGTGCTTGAATGTTGATAATTTCAAAGTTCATTTTCTGAGCTTTTTTGTTTATTTTGCTGTGGCTTGTCCCAGGAGGTCAAATCCCTTCATACATGCTGCTGAGAAACGAGTCCTTTGAAGATCACTGTCAAACAGTGGAAAATAGAACTCTGTAGGCCAAAGTATGCACATGGACAGAAAGGGAATGGCAATATGTTATACATAGGTTATGTAGGCAATGTAGGAACAGCTTGGGCAACACTCGTAAGTTATCGACAGTAATCAGTGTTTCATTCTTGACAGATATTTTGCTCACAACTTTTCAGTCTATGCTTTATGGGGGAAAGCAAATGCTGTTAAATAGTGACTGTCACTATGGCTTTGAATCATATAATGACTTTCCCTTCTGATTCCCAGGTCATGTCTTGTCACGTTTTGTAGGACTTTAAGGGCTGTTTCAGCCTTCAGGAGTGGGGTTGAAAACAGATTTGGGTGGCCTTCTGTGCAGTATAAGCTTTAACTTTGGCTCAGATTTTGTCATGTTTCTTGATGTTCCCATTTCTTTGGCAATTACTGATCTTTAGAGTCTTGGCTTCCATCTGATTTTTTTTTTTTAAATCATATTT
>JAAGNO010008292.1:35488-55360 GCA_033439905.1 Ceryle rudis
TAAAGCTGTCCAGCATAGAAGAACATTGATTTTTTAAATCATATTTAATATTTATTATTCTGATTTAAAAGATGGAAATTTGTGGGTTTTTTTCCTGGGTTTGAAAATTAATCATGACCAGGTAACTGAATTATGCCTGTTAGGTACATCAGTGACATGAATAAGTTGACAATAAAACTGAATGAATAGAACATAAAAGCAAAGCTATTAACTATTTACCCTCCTAGCTTTTTAGGAGAACCAGGCTAGATAACTTACCTGCATTTCCCCTTCTTCTTCTGTGCTAATCAAGCTCTCAAACGGCAAAACTTCCTAACAAGAATTAGAATTCTTCACAACAAAGTTTTACTGCATAACTAAAAGTAAAATAATTTAGTTACATAACCAGGAATTAAGTCCATTTTGAATTCTTCACAGGTGGTTTTCAAATTTGAGGCCTTTGTTATAGTAAGGCAGTCACAGTAAGATCAGAGGCATTTATACCCTTTGGTACCCTGCCTGTGGAGTATCTTGCACCCTTTTCCTTTCCGTGGAACTATGATCCCAGGATATAAATGTTCACAGCTTTGCATACTTCTTCCTTCTCCTGTGGCCATAAAAGTCCCACCCATGCATCATCTGGGGACTGATGTTTTACTAATGACCAAGTCTGCACCATACAACTAAAATAATGATTAAGAGGTCTTAAGTACCCAGTGACCATCCATAGCCCTAAAATTTGCCAATGTGAACATAGTTAACTATTTCACTGAGGACCATTTGAGCTAAAACCCCTTTAATTTCTTTTGATCCTATAACTCTAAACTGCCTGGTTACTTTTCTGAATGACTTAAATGTCTCCCTGCCTTCTCCAATATCTTCTAAGCATGCAGCTGGCTAAGAGAGTTATTCTTTTACACCACAGACAATTTCATGCTTTCAAGCTAGAGAGGGAGAGTACAGTAAAGCCCAATGACTTGCTGTTTTCTAGAGATGCTGATCCACTTACTTCTGTGTAACTGTATCACCTGTGAGGGATGCATGGTTTGTTATCAGTGGTAAAAGTCACAAGGAATGCTTGCTGAAGTGTTTGTGTAGACACTAATTTGCTAAAATAGATTTTGAGTCTTAGGCCTTGTGGGAGAATGTAGGTTTTTTTTATTCAAAACTGAATTCTAGATCTTTGCCTGAGGGCTTATCTGTAATGATGAATCTGGTCATGCTACCAAACAGGAGGAAAAACTCATAGGTGGGAGGAACAGCTCTGTGAGATATCATCTCAGTCCCAAAGGATTTCTCTGGACAGTTCCATGTACTGATTTTTAAAAGTGTATACTTATGAAATGGAACTAGTGCAGTCCATGACAAAGTCTGAGTTTAATTGAAATATATACAATAAATCTAAAAGTTTAAACGTTTAGGAGCAAGTAGATGTTTCTCATGGCTTGTTTGTAATAATTTTTAATGCAATTTAGTTCAAACAAATGTAGGAAAATGGAAAAATACACTGCTAGGCAAAATAACTTCAGTAACTGACCAAGAAAAGCCTCATTTCTGAAATAGCTTTAAAAAGCTGTCTGCAACTATTATCTTGGTTTAAGGTATTTTAAGTTACAGGAAGATAGGGAAAAAAAAAAGGGAGGGGGGAGAGCTTCCCAGGATCCCCTGCAATGACACAATAGAAGTATGGTGAAGCACTTTGTCCCACCACTGCTGGGCATAATGTACGTTATTCATAGGCAGGGATAAACCGATGTTAAGCAATCAGAAATTGCTAAATGTCTTTTCTGAGCTAGATGGTGAACTTTCACCATGTGCTAGAAATAAACCCCAGAAATGCATTCTAGCTCTTCTGACTCTGTGCTGTGTTGTTATTTCTTCAGTATTCAAATGACTAAGTGTATCCAATAAACAAAGCATATTAACACATAGAAAAAATAATTTTTTCCTCTTAAAGCAATCATTTGATTCTCCTGCAGTGTGTTCCATGGTCACCTCGTAAGATTAGAAAGCTCACAATACTGTATTCTTTGTAAACACATAAATAAAACCAGGGTGAAGTGTGTATGTTCTCAACTTCGTTTTTGCAGAGACTTATTTATCTCTTGCAAATAAAACTAAGTCCCATCTGGTTTTATTCATGATATTTTTCAAGATAAAAGAAAAGTTTCTGCAGTGTTATCAGTAGGAAGATGCTGCAAGTGAGGGTTGAGGTACAGAATGAGAACATCTTATTGCTTTAAGTGAGAAGGCTCTTTTTAAAAAAATTATGTTCTATGTTATTATTTGGTAAGAAAGTCATGGAAATAGAGATCAACCAGTCCAAGGTTTAGAAAGAAATTATGGCTTCAGGTCAAAAATACTAAGGAATTTAGGCTGCATGGCTTAGTGGCCAGATTTGAAAAATACTTAAGAGGCAGAAAGATGGAAGTAGGCTCTCTAATCCCTCATTGAAATGAACTGCTATAGATTTCCAGGAATATTTGAAAACTCCCATAAGTATCATTGCCTTGTCTGGAAAAACCTAGATGGTTGAGTTCTTTTTCAGAATTACTCAGTTAACAGTCCTAACACTTGGCCCACTTTCTCCTAGATATATAGCAAAATATCTTGAGGTATAGTTGAGCTACTTTGAAAGGTGAGATGTTTTTATGTAAAACTCATGGGCTATGTTCAGTAGAAGAGAGGCTGGATTATTTTAAGAAATGCTAGCTTTAATATAAGAACAGAAACATGTTTCTTGAGTTACTCAGCAGAATAGGCTTAAATCAGTTTCCCCACAAAGAGAAGAAACTTGGAAAACAGGGAATACTATTTCATCAGCTGTAAATGGGTTAGACTCTCAGGTATGCCATGCTCATAGGCCTAATCAGTTTTTGGATGGAAACTCCAAGAAGCAAAGGTAATAAATGTACTATGTAGATTAATAAAACTGCCAGGTTGCCAGCTGATAATAATCTGCATGATACCTTATCAATTATTAGTCTTAAGGCATTATTTCACTTTATAGAACAGGTTTGTGCATGGTCATTGTGAACTGTCTGTGTGAGGAAGAGTGAATTATTAAGGGGATCAATATAAAACAAATTAAATCCCAGACAGTAGGAACTGATTAATTTAGTCAATAATTAAGAGCAAAATGTTGGTGCTGCCTTTGTTTCTATTTACAGAGTACGTAATCTAACTACAGTAGGTATTGCCTCCAAGCAGAAACCAGACTATGCTGTGTAAATAGTGAGTTGCCAAATAGTTGATAGCAGCAAATGCACCAGTCTTGCCCAGAACATTCATTAGGCTGTACCTTTGGAAAGGAATTCCTTATCTAGCACTTTGGAGGTGGCTTGTTTAGACTGAAAGGGTGGTTGCAGAAATACACAATGACTTGGCTGGTCATTTTAAAGGCAGCTGGGAGGGACTGGGTTTTTCTACATACTTTTTAATCTGAAATGGTCAGATTAGGAAAACATCAAAAACATTTCACTTGGAAGTTCTGCCTATTCTGAGGTCTTTTCTACAGAAGAGAAATATATTCGTAGCCTGAAAGTTAGAGGAATGCAGCCCTCTAGTCTATAGAAAGAAAAGAAATGGCTAAGAAATTCAGAAATTTTTCCTGATTTTTATTTTACCATGAATGAGGCTGATTTCTTTGATCCTGGAAGAGGGAACAATACTTGGAATTTCTTAAAAGTTGATTAACTGTTCTTTTTCACCATAGTGGAGTTTAGCAGAGCACAACAAACACAAGGATGAGATCAACCATTGTGGCACCTCAAATAACTTAGGACAGTGGAAATGCAAAAGGGCTATGCAGATATCCAGCAAGGGACCCTGTGGGAAGAAAAGTGACAAGGAGGAGATCATTCCTAAACAGTGACTAGAAGAGTTCTGAATATTTTCTTTCCTTAAATTTTCAGAATATTGAAAATCAAATGGAAAGCTTTTATTTCAAGTCAGGTTTTGGGTAAATGTTTAAACAGTGATTCTTGTTTTCTTCACAGTAGGTCACCAATTCATTCTTTAAAGGGCACAATAACTTTAAATATTCAGTCCAGGAGACAGTATATGGAAGGGAGACAAGGACATATATAACCAGTGTCTGTGGGAAACCGATTCAATTTCAGGATGTTGTAAATCATCCTTTTGCAACATATGTGCAGACAAAGGATCAGATTTTAGGTCACGTAAAATTGTTGGAGATCTAGTAAAGCTAGGAAGGTAAGAAGCAGGTGGACTATAAATGATCAATCTGGAAACAGATCTGCACCTGTAAGGGAAAATGATAACTAAAGACACCAGAACTTCCCTTCTTCTGGCACCATTTCAGATTCAGTATTTTTCCTGTCTCA
Source organism: Ceryle rudis (assembly GCA_033439905.1). Taxonomy (NCBI): domain Eukaryota; kingdom Metazoa; phylum Chordata; class Aves; order Coraciiformes; family Cerylidae; genus Ceryle; species Ceryle rudis. Next base: position 39,814 of record JAAGNO010008292.1, read on the forward strand.
AAGGCATGGTGTATTTTGTAGCTATCTCTCACTGTAGTGCATCAACAGACAAGGTGGCCAACCAGAGAATTTGGCACATAAAATAAACTGATAAAGTAAATTTGCAGTATAAGGCACTTTGCAATCTGAATATGGAATAATTTTAATCTTGATTTCCAGTCTTTATATAAAGTCAACACTTTTACATAATACTTTTCTTGAAAAAATGTGCGTTTCTGCAATAATAATTTCCATTAATTTTATTCACCCATTGATTTAACCATCAAGTGGAGAATAAGGACTGTAACTGAAAAGTCAAAATAAAAATTTATTAAACTTTGCATTAAAATTTTATAAATTATACAGAATAGATCAGTAATAGACCCAGCAGAATTTTAGTAAAGTGCCATTAGAGAGTCCTAGAAATCCATGCATAATTTATAACAATGCATTGCTTATAACCAAGTATAGCACAACTATCAATGTCTGTGACATGCTTAGGACTGATAGGAAGAATCTCTTAGCTATTCATAAGCTATTTGTAAAGGGGTAATAAATAATACATGCCTAAACCTTTTCTTTATTCGCAATGACTTCATCTTCATCATGATTAGCCAATTACTCACTATTGTTAGTGTTGCTCCTTTTGTGCAAATAGATTTTACAGCCTTCCAGTGCTGTGCAATTTAGTTTTAGCTGGAAGGTTTATTAGAAATATGTTGCACATTTTCAACTGTAGTCAGATATTTCTAGTCCTCAGATTAAATGTTTCTGTAAAAACAAACTATATCACCTGTTCTGCATTGTGGGGATTATATGCACTGGTAAGTACTGCTTTAATGACTGCAGTGTAGCTGGTAGAATTATTCCCAACACTTATACAGATTTTGTGCATCTCTGCAACAAAATATTTGTCATTATTATTCTCTGAAAATCGTGACATAGTATCTTCAGCCTAGAGCTATCATATCATTCAGTGTGGATAATTCATGGTACTTTTCTGCTTTTGGCTTATTCCTCAGTCTTTGTATAGTAGGACTTTCTTCCTGACCTTGCCTTCCTTCTCTCTGCTGTCCTTATTTTGACCGCCACTGTCTCCTCCAAGTTCCTCTGCTGACTTCCTCTTCTAGTTCCTCTCTCTGGTCTGTAATTTCAGTCCCCAGAAGCTGAAGAAAACAAGCTGTGATCACTCCTGCTAGCCCTCCACCACCCCCCTTCTCAAAAAAAAACCAAAAGCAAAACCAAAACAAACATTGAAAAAAACCACCCCACACCAAAAAACAACGCACACCCAAACCCAAATGACTGTCTTGAAGCTGTTGCAATGATGAGATTTCAATGTCAACATGAAACAATTTATGGATCTGTTTTTAAAATGGCATGTGTTACAACCTTAATTTTCTGCAGAAAATATGTAACTGCATGTGCACGTTAGCTTGTAAGGAAGGTTCGGGAGGGCAGAGATTTCAGCAGCAGTCACAAGAAGTGCTATTGCCAGGACTCACAATTTCTGGGCTTGGCTTTGAGAGTCTGTTCCAGTGGGTACCCCCTCCACATACAGTAGAGGGGGACTCTGTGGATGTCTTACTTCTTGTAGTACACTTTCTTGTGTAGTGCACTTTCCTCCAAAAAAGTCTGCTAAATATTTGCTGTCTCCCTGACTTCTTTCTTTCTTGCGCTCTCTCTCTCCCTCCTTTTACTTTTAAGACTGATGTGAAAACTGTCAGAGCAGTAACTTAAATAACATTTTTGTTAAATTTGTAAGAGTTAGCTAAGGTGACAGATTCAGTTATCCTCCTTTAGGCACCATTTGTAGTTTGTTTACTACACACCTCAATCAAATGTGTGTATATGAAATGTGTACCAAGAAATAAGTAGGAAACATGTGTTAAAATGAAAATGTGGCTTTGAATCACTGAAAAAAGGCTTTGGTTATTCTTTTATCTGTCCATTTAAAATTCTAATTTCTCGTGGATTATAAACTTGGTATCAGTCACAGGACTATAGAATATAGAATTTTATTTAAAATACACTTTATCACATTTTATTTAAAAACATTTGCATTTTTAATTCCAAATTTATTGCTTTTTCCATATTTTCAGATAGTAAAGTGCTGCTTAGATTGCAGCGTGCCTGCTAAATTCAGTATGAGTTCTGCAACTGACATAATGACCAAGTCTTTGTGAACTGCATTGTGTGAACAAATCTTTATAAAACAACGTGAACCTTTCTTTCTGAGTGAAAAACTATACCTTGAAGACTTTTGAAATATAAAATACACCAAGACTTGACCCTTGACATTCGTTGATTCTCTGTAAAATGTTTTTTTCTACCATTATAAATATAATCATTCTTAGGGTTACAGCTTTATGCTGGATATGGTTACACAGAGATACAGCACTGTGGAAATGACAGGAAAAAAAAAGTCCTGCAAAATGTAAAGATGCATTTGTCTAGCAATATGTTAAATGATAACATTAGAAGACTTAATACTAGTAGTGTATCCAAATAGCTAAAGCTTTATACTAGAAGTTGTGTTAACTGGCACTTCTACTTAACCTGGTGTTACTTCCTAGGCTAGATAAGGACAACTGAGTTTTAAAGCAGTTTAAATTTTAGCTGTTGTCCTTTCTCTCATGATACATTCTTCATTATCCCTAAGTTCCATCAGCATATCATTATTACATATTTATTATTAATGGTCTTCTCTTGGTTTCAGGAAGATGGTAAAAGAGAAGTAACATTGGGTCCACATTTTCCTTGAAAATTGAGTTATAACTATATGGCAGTAAATTTAATATAAGATAGCTTACAAATTACAGAAAATAATAGATACGGCACTGTTAGACAGTAGCAAATCAGGGACAAGATAAAAATGTCTTCTATTCTCATTTCCAGTTTTATCAGAGAATTAATGGGGAGTATTGCTTTCCTGGTTTTCTGTTACAGGCAGGCTTGTGCTGAGCTTACTGTACTTCATTCTCTGTTCATAAGGCACAAGATGTCTTACCATTTCTGACACGTGGATGTGTGGCTATTGTGATTTCTCTAGAGGAGCTGGTTGATAATCAAAATAGGCCATGAACAATGGATAGAGTTAATTATTTTTTGGGATGGGGAATGTACCCTTTGCAATACTTAGTTCAAGATGACACAGAGGGGAGCAGAAATAGGTGCACTGTGCCTTGTTCTGAGACAGAGCTGGAGTGTTGCTCAGCCTCTTAGGGATTTAGCTAACTCCATTAGCTAGAAGACTTGCTTAAAGAAATATTAAACCATTTTGTTGTGCTCTGCTGTATGACTTCAGGATTAATATTTAAAGTGACATTTCTTTGGTCTTAAGTCAGATTGTCCAGCAGCAGTTTCAGTTTTCAGACTTCTGCACCAGAGAAATATCAAGGCAGTACTGGAGGAAACCCTGAATTACTTTGTAAATGGCCTGGAGACGGTTAGATTTTTTTTGTTTTGTTTTGTTTTTATTTTTCAGTGTAAACCTTAAACATTTCTAATTTGAAGAAGGCTGAATACTGAATAATAATAACAGATCACAGTTTAACCTTCCTATTGGCTTCAGCCTCAGGAGGTAATTAGACACACTTTTGTGGAGGGAACAGAACCGTAGCGTTTTTCACCCTGAAAGCTGACACGGCATTACTTTACCTTCTAGGTTTAGCATGTACATAAGCATTTGTGGTTTACTGACATAAAACAGGTCAAGGATTAAAGCATAATTAATTACATGCCTTTTCTATAGTGATTCCCCAAACCCTGTGGCTGAATATATTCCATTAGATATACACACCTTTTTTTCCAGGTTCAGCCTTATTTTTTATCAACAGACAGTACTCGGCGTTCCTCAGATCTCTGCATTGATTAAGCCCATCTACCCTGTCTTCACCTGCTCTGTCTACTGAGATTCATTTTCTTTGTCCATTTTGTGACAGATACATAACTGTCTTTAGCTCTTTATTCCTCAGAACTGAAAACAAGTTTTGTACTACATATTATGGGGCTTCCTTAACAACAGTTCTACCAGCATAACAATATCTTTATTATAAACAAATGCAGTAGGTATGTATTCATTTAAATGTGAGAGTATTTTCCTTGGCATTTTCTTAAAAGGGGAAACAGTTGCACAGCAGCTTAAATATGCTCCCCTGCAGTATTAGGCATCACAGTATTCTGCTTCGCAGTGTGTTCTCAGTTTCAGTGCACTTGAGGTACCTAAAAAATTCACTCTCTACCTTAAGCACAACCAACAGCCAAGCTTTGCTGAACCTGGAGCTCAGGGAGGACTGTTCTCTACTCAGTGACAGGGCAGGTGGACAGCTTTCACCTCCTGCAAGAATTGCAGCCACCCCCCTTGCTGTATGGCTGTCACATGGCAGGGAAGACCAAGGGTCAACTCATCCCTCTCCTTGCTCTCTAAATAGTTCCTCTTCTTTTCTGCTGCTGACTCTGCCTGAGGTCAAGGGGAGCTGTCAAGGAGCCCTGCTGCTCAGCCTTGTCCCAATGTAAGGAGGGGAGAGAGAAGGTTGGAGGCTCTTTATTTCCTCTGCCTTCCATACACACCTGTGTCGGTATCCCACAGAACAATCCTGCAGTTACCCTCTCCTTGGGGCTTTTGGTGCGCACCCAGGAATGCATTCATACTTGAGCTGCCTGAGTCTGTTGTTAAGTGTGGTCCATTTCAGTGCATGTCTTCTGGGCCTTGGTGTTTTTTGCAGAGTTAGATTAATGTCATGGAAGTATCCTCAGTCTCCTGCCTCTTCTGCTCAGCAGAGATGATGATAAAATTTTACAAAACAGAACTTTTTTTTTATTAACGTGTTGAATTTTTTGGATTGTTTCAATTGGCTCCACTGCTGAGTTCTCATCTGTTGTAATTTCTCCTCCTGGGTATGAGAAAACCAAAAGGCCAGCCTTTGGACTGGGGGCCAATGGATTAATTTGTAAGTTCTCCAACTTTTGGGTGTTTCAAGACAAAGAAATTTTATAATAGTGCTGGACATTGAATAGCCTTTATGAACAACCTCACTTGTTAGAATTATTACTTCCAGAACTCATCTACTGAATTAAAAGCTCTAGTTTTCTCTGTCTAAACAGAAACCTCACTGCTAGAGAAATGATCTTGTGAAACAGCTCCAAGCTTAGTTCCTATTTTTACCACCAAATTTGCCTGCAGCTGCCAGTTTGAATTACTTCCATCTTTTCTCTACTTAGAACAACCAAGGAAGAAAAGAAAAAAAGAGAATTTTAGAGATTTTGGTTGTTGAAGACACAGTGAGAATTTGTGTATCTGAAAGCTCAATAGGCACAGAGCCAGAATGGACAGAACAATTGATCCCTACATTTGTCCGTGTTGGTTCCTCTCTTTTCCTCATGTAACCAGTTGGCTTGTAACCATTGCAGTATAAATCTGTAGACTATCTGGGACAAAAATGCAAGTTCGTTTCCAGCAGTGATTTTATTTGACTCTTATGCATCGCTGATTTTTGCAGGGTTGAAGAGTTTCTGATTTGGAAAAACACTTTTCACATCCTTGTTTAAGAATTCAAACCTATGCTTGGATTTATAAAACTAACAGCTATGTTTCCAATGTTTTCTGCGGTGAAGAAAAAATATAGCACAAAATGGCACAGAGCAAGCGCCTGTAGTTTTGATTTATAGAGTCTGATATGTGTTGACCTCACTCTGTCTACAAAGCAAAGGAGTGTGGGGTTGTCTCCTCTTATCACCTATATTACAGTGATCAGTCTCCTGTAATTTTTATCTGTTTCCTGAGATACTGACAGAGTAATGTCTCAGTTTTTACTCCTCTGTGATCTAAAAGACTCTATTAAAATAACTGAGTGTGAACTGAACATTTGATGATTTTATTTAAAAGTAGATGTATTTTTTCCCTACAGCATGCTTTCTTACATAGTAATAACATTAATATGATATATCATGTTGTTTTTTTAAAGAATTGCCACAATTTCAGGAGCTTTATAACAAGTCTCTCTCAGGCTTGGCCACGTCATGTGTTAAATTTGGTTTCTGCATTTTCTTAGCTGTGCCACAGAATGAGAACTGTTATATGGTTCTCTCCCATGATGCATTCACAGTAAGGATTTTCAATAACTGTGCTATTTTTTCTCCAAATTCCAGTCATGTGACTGTGCTAAAAATAACTCTGCCTGTGACTTCTGGCTTTGTAGATTTGCTCTATTTGGGGTAAGAGGAAGAGGATGATCAGGGGCTTGGAGTCAAACCTGATTGCTTAGTAGTGGGTCTTTCTTACTGAAGCTATGAAATCTCATATAAAGTAGATATTAATTGACAGAATTGATTTTAATTACTATTGGCTTTATTCACATCCTAATAACATGTTCTATATGTGGGCAGATTGAAAAAAGTAGATATCTTCAGAATACTTGGAATTACTATTTTAAAGATATAATTTTAGATGAAAGGTAGAATTAGGAAGCTATTTACATCATACATTTACTGTCCTTCTCTGGAGAAAGGAGTAACATTTATGGAAAAAAAACGTCTCCATCACCAAGGTAACAAGATGACCTATGACAATAATGCAATCATGTTCAAATAGAAGTATTAATATTTTTTGGGTGGGGTAGAGGTTCTCTTATTTGGATTAAAAAGACACTGAAAAAAAAGCTGTTAATTAGCATTTACCAAAAGGAGTGCTATGTGGATGTGTGCCTGGGAACTTTAATGTAAAGGGCACAAGACACAGCAGGCAATATCCAAGAGGGGAGAATTTCCCCTGGTGAGGGATAGATTTACAAACGAACAATCTACTGCTTTCAGATAGGGAACATTTTGTTTTCCTAAGTTCCTGCTGAACTGACCATCCACCTGAGGCTTTGCATTTCCTCCCAGCTGAGTTCTTGCCATTAACTTAATGAAAGCCAAGATTGGCAGAAGCCGATCAGGAAGATAATCTGCCGCACAAAATGGTTTGGGTCTGCTCCTATTGAAACCAATGGGAGACTATTGATTGGTGTTGAGCAGAATCTGTCTCCTCTTTTAAACAGATTTATTGCTTCTAGCAATTAGTTTTTCATGGGATCCTGACGAATAAAATACAGTGTCCATATTTCATTTATACTACAGTGTATGGTATTCTCATGCAGTGTTGAGGAATCTATTGGGTAAAACATGTGCACTAAAGCTCTTACAGCCAGTATAATATAAAGGGGTCTCACTGGGAATGGAAAGCATACATATGTATATTTATTTTACTTGCAACATTCATACTTTCATACTGATATCCCTTCCTGCCGGATAACACCAATTTTCAAATGAAACTCCAGTGAACATTTTCCAGTATAATACTTGTTAGTGCCATCCAGTGTTTTACACACAGCATCAATGAATTTTGAATATTGTAACAACTGAGAAAATGCATATATATGTACATACATAACACGAAATATACTTGGTATTTTAATTTCTTATCAGTACATACAAAAACTTATCTGTCTTCTCTATAAGGTTGCCTTACCATTTAACTCAATTCTGAGGGAAAATAACACAGCACTGTCATCAAAGTGGCTTTAGTGTTTGATGATCATTTATTTGTGTGGAAGCTTAGCTGAAAGAATTGTCCTTTTTTTTTTTTTTCCTACTACAGCATTTTTTCATTTTTTTCTGAGTTCTCCATGAATCACAAACCAGTATTTTGACTGCAAGAAGAACCCTGAGAAGCCTGAGGTTTCAAGAATTTATCTAAGCAGAACTCTGAAAAACTGAAGAGAGCAGGAATAGAAAAAAAAATTAAGTGACTGGTGGTGACACGATGAGGATGGTCTCTTTACTAGTGAGAAGCCAGAGGAGGGGAGAGGAAAGATTCTGGATGCTTCACAGTACCCTGACCTAAACTAGACAATACCTTAAAGTGGTCAAATGGTATGCAGGAAAATACAGAGAGGCACTTTTCCTGATGCAAGACAGAATCCACTCAACAATTTGCTATTATATATCCCTGAAAAAGTGAACTGTAAATCTAGTATGTGTGTACAAGTAGAGGTCCGGGAAAGACAACTATGCTGAAAAGGCATTGGCATATCATCACTGGGTTTAGGGGCTTCAGATGCCTAGGCCAGGAGGTACTATTTTCACAAATAGGGGTAGTAATAGAGAGGTTAAAAGAAGAGACTCTTTGCAACTTTCCCGAGGGGAGCCGGGAGAGGAAACTGCAGAGAGAACACCTTGCTTTTCTATTAGTGTTTCTATTATCCTGGATTGTATTATTTCTTAACATATTAGCAGAGATTTCTGATCTGTTTTCTTTCCTTTGACTTATGTTTCTGTCTCTTACTATATCTAATAAGCAGTTCAGAGTGTGTCATGTAATTTTATTATTTTGAAGCTTTGCAAATAATCCAAAAAATCTTGAATGCTGTCCTCGAAGGAAATACCATAACTGAAAGTGATTCTCCTAGGAGAAAACTGTTCATAGGTGCTGGCTCGTACTGATCAAAACCATTATGATATTGTGGAACTATTGCTTTTAAGGGCAAATAATGTAGGAGGCAGCAATATATCTTACATTTTTATTTTAACAACTTCCCAGAGAACAGGATAAAGACAAGATATATTAAATTTACAGGTGATAAACTTGAAGCATACACAATACTGCGTTCAAAAGAATTAGGGGATCACACTGAAAGGCTATAATAAATGTAATGTCTGATCATTAATGATATAGAGAAACTGAATATATATATATATGTGGGAGAGTAGAATATTCAGAATTGAGGTGATAACATTTTGGCAGGATATTTAAACTCATGATATATCCTTAACTAACTAGCAAAGATTAGGAGCTTCCCAGCATAGGAGGCAGATATCTGATATGAAACTCTGCTTTTTTCTTTCACATCAGCATATTGATACAAACATCTACAGGATCCCTCTTCTGCCCTCTAAAGGATCTGACCACTGGCAAGTCCCTGGATTAAGTGAACTCTCTGCAATTCCTATATTTCTGCTGTGTTTGGAACCTGTTGTGGTTTAACCCCAGCCAGCAACTAAGCACCACACAGCTTCTTACTCACTCCTCTGCACCCCCTCAGTGGGATTGGGATGAGAATTGAAGAAAACAAAAACTCATGGGTTGAGATAAGAGTAGATTAATAACTGAAATATAGAGTAATAAAAAATAATAATGAAAAGAAAAGGAGAGAAATAAAACCCAAGAAATGACAAGTGATGCACAATGCTCACCACCCAGAGACTGATGCCTAGCCAGCCTCCAAGCAGTGATCTGCCCCTCCCGGACAATTCTCCCCAGTTTATATACTGGGCATGACATCCTGTGGTATGGAATATCCCTTTGGCTAGTCACCTGTCCTGGTTATTTTTCTATCAGGTTTTCCCTAGTAAATTTCCAATATTTCTCTTTCGTCTAAATTCCAGGAAAATAACAATGATCTTTTTTTTTAAATTGTTTTGTCCAGTCTGTGTTTAGGTAAATGGCAAAAACTTTCAGCTGCAGCAGCAATTTTGTAAAAAAAAAAACCTGTACAGTGCACTTGAAAATTTTTTACACAGTTATGTAGGAATAGGGTGTACAAATCAGCAGTAGAGGTGATAAATTACATCCTCCTCTGTTTGCAAGTCTATAGAAGACTTCCTCTTTTTCGTTTCATCAATCTAGTGGTGCAGACAGCAATAAGGCTAAAATGAGGTTACTTCTGAGATAGATTGAATCTGTCAGTATGCACTAAACTTTGGCAGGATTCCATAACAGCCTGAAAGTTAGTGAAGTGAGATGAAGAAGCACTTTCATTGCTATAAACTAGACATGTCAGCATGCTGACGCCTAGCACCCAGAAAAAACCCTGAGCATTCAAGAGATACCACACCTGCTTCTAATAATAAATGACATGTTACTTCCTAACTATTCTCTTAAACTGAGCTATGTTTATCTTCTACCTGACTCCATGATAACTTTGAAGCTTGGATTAAAAGCCTTTTTAAAAATTCCCATTCACGTGACAGACCTTGGTAGAAAATAATTACAGCCCTGTCAACTACAGAAACTTGTCCAGCACATTTCATCACCAGTTTGCAATACCCATACAACAGTTTTATGCAGCCGTAGGTACTGGTATGCAGCCAGCATTTCTGGTTGCCTGTTTAAGTTCACAACTGTGAAGTGGGATGAAAGCACACAAAGCACTTAGACTGGAATGATCGCTACTGTAAAGTGGGCAGTTTGTTTTGTTAAAAAGAGAATAGAATTGAATTTGTCATCTGCTAGGTTGAAACAAATTCCACTGTATCATGCCACCTTACATTCCAACTTTGAATAGTATATCCTGGCAAAATGCAACATTCTTTCTGTTTTGGTATCCAAGGGGAAATCTTTTATTCCAAGCTGAATATCTACCTTTAATTTAAAATGGTTAAAATTAATCAGATTTTACTATAGAGAGCCAGGATCAATAATGACATGACAAAACAAACATGTTTTCTGCTGATCAGTAGGTATTCGAATTCATCAGCACTTTTAAGCAGTTATATTGAGCTTTTTTAAAGTCTGGTTTTATGGGGACAACATTTTGTAGTATTAAAAAAGCTTGGCAAATAAAACATAAAACTACGGGAAATTGCTATTAACAGCAGGTATAATGAGGTGCAATCTGGAAAATTCATACAAACCATTACAAAGTCATGAAAGCAGGAAAACAAACAAGCAATAGGTTAGTGGATTATTGAACTAAATCACATAGATTGCTTTCCTTTTTCTCTGTTTTCTTTTCAAAGAAATTTAGCAGGATTTTTAGATTCTTCTTGAAAGCAACCCCGTCAGCTCTGGAAGATGAAACAGTTTCTTTTTTTTTCCTCATTCTGCTTGTATTGCATCTACCAGAGGTGGTCCAGGACTAGAGCTTAAATGTGTTACTGAAACAAACAATAATATATACTTAAATGTTTATTTTAATTATTTGCAATCACAGTTAATGGTGGCTCAGCCCTTTCTTTCTGTTTTTATCATAAAAATGAATTTTAGTATGTAACTTCAGGCCCTGCTTCCTGCTAGATTTGTAATAATACAGAGTTAAAAAAAAAAAAGTAGTCTCTCTTAAGCAAATTTTAGTCTTTTTCAAGAACTTCAGGGAGAAATACTTTTGGTGGTATATCTGAATTAGCAGAGTGCAGCAAAATTCAAACCAGGTGTAGGAGGCAACTTCACCATTCACTTCCCTGGAGTTGCCACTTTTCCACATCTGATCTTAATTTGATCCTTTTAGGCTGCAAAACTGTGCTGTAAATTCACAGTTGGGTATTTCATGAGAATCTTAGAATTTGCTTTTCTCTTCCAAAACTAGAAACATGAGAAGACAAAAAAAAGAGAGAAAAGATTTAAGGTCATATCAAAAACTTCATAATCTCCAGAAAGATTTAATTCTACAAACAGGCTAAGGATTAGACAAAACTGAGGCTTTTCAGATGATAATAGAAAATTCACATATCCTTTATCCTTATTGTCTTTTTCTGTTTTAATATGAAACACCAGATGTAGAAGAATATAAATAGAATTTAAAATGAAATTTTCAAGATATCCTTTAACTATCTTCAGTCCTTTGATCTACAAACAACACTGCTATACTCTTCACTGCTCAGGTCAATTGGCTGTGATGTACTAAATGCTTATGTTGACCTCATGAGAGCTCAGTTAACTCTTCTGTTTCAGATTGTTACTTGCAGATGCTATTGGGGGGGCTTGGAGTGAGCACATCTTCACAGCTATGTCAAATAAAAATTATCCATAACCATTGTAAAGACAGGTTTTGATTCTTCTCATATTCGGTGACATAACTTCAAGTGTTTTGCAGATGATATAAAATCATTGATGATTTTTCTGGACGGAAGTCAGCTTTGTAAAAGCTGATTATATAGACAGTTACTTGTTCTGAAAAACATTCTGAAGAACAGGTTTGTACTTTCAGTTTTCACAAATGGTATATCAGCAAACCAAAGAGATTTTCAGATATCTTTCCCCTAGTCTTAATCAAATGTTGTAAGGGATCTGTAAATCTGAATTCAGTAATGAAACAGTGATCAAGCAGGAACCTTATTACTTTGTTTATTGCTCTGAAAAAGATCTCTGTGGTCTTTGCTAGATGAAATTACATTTCTGAACATCATCTGGAAGAAATGGCTCCCTGACACCAATTAAAAATGCCCCTGAATTTAAATTCCTGAAGGTTTTGCTCAAATTTTGGGCACATTAATTTCAAGTTTATAGATCTCCAGTGTTGCTTAATTGGTTTGTTGTTTTGTTTTGTTTTTGTTTTTTTTACCTATTTTACCAGTGTGAATTTTATCTTTGGCTTTAATTTCATGGGGGAGTAGAGCAATACAGAGAATCTATGTGGTATCACTTTGTGTGACTCTGAAAGGCCTAGAGAGTATTAATAGCTGCTTAGCATCGCCTTTATTGTAATTGTGCTGGAGTCTTTGTTTTCCAGATGGGGCATTAAACATAATGCTGCCATTGGCAGCACTTCAGGTTATGTCTTTAAGAGATACATATATGTAAATGTATTTCTGAGCTTTATTTCTACTTTGTCAACTGTGGTGACACACAGAAAAAGTTCTAGTAGAGATTATCCCCTGGAAAATCTCTTTGTGGAATTTGGTATCTGACTCTTGCTGTTACTTTAGAATAAGCTACCAAGCTTTGCCACAGTGCACTCTTAGGGTGATATTTCTCATTGCACGTGTGTATGTGGGGAAAGTTTAAATTGCCCTTTCAGTTGCCATGAAATTGCTGCTCATGGTTTCAGTTCTAAAGGTTAGTTGTTTTAGGAAAATTAGAGCTTTAAAATAGCTCTAAAATGTTGCATTGGCAAGATGTTGAAAAAGTGAACTGAATTTTATGTCTGCTTGCAATATTTGTGCAGTTTGTAATACACCCTCAGGTCCAGTGTAGGGTGGCAATGATGAGAATATTCACAGACTCTTCTTTCAGTCCAAGTGGCAGGGCTGTGTTCCTGAAAGGAATAGAGGAAGCCGGTCTCTTTTAATGGTGTGAAGCTTGGGAATACACCCATCTAGAGATTGAAGTGTTCCTATATCCCATAGTGTATGTGTATTTTCCATGGGCCAGACTACCCAGATGTTGAATCTGTCTCTGTGCTGTACTGCACTTCTAGTTGCTGAATCTCAGGTACGTTGATTCCTTTTGATTCAGAGAAGTGACTAAGCAGTTTTCCTATGTGTGGCTTGGCTTTGGCAGCTCCTCCTTCAAATGGAAAAGCACTTCCTGAGACATTTGTTGCAGCAGCAAGACCTCGTTATGCAAACCGAAGAACCACAGCCCTCCTGGACAAATTCTTTATCACGTTTGCTGTCTTCTCTCTAGAAAATCTTGACTCAGTGTTAGACCCAAAGCAAAGTAGGTCTGTCTTTTTTTTTTTTCACTTTTAATTGAAACCTAAAGCTTTTGGTTACACATTAGTTTCTGTTACCTGTCCATGCACTTCTAGATAGGAAGTTCCAGGGTGGGGCAACACCTTTCTCTTCTTTAGTGTCTTGGCAGTGTTGCGTGAAAAGGCTAAGGTAATTTGGCAGAAAATAAACCCCCTTGCGTTCCAGCTGGTCCTCAGATATCAGAGGGTCTAGGTTTAGATTCTGAGTGATGTCCAGTTTGGCACTATTAGTCCGGTTGCATTCAGTCTATCTGAACTCTCACAGCTCCGGGTTCACTAACAGTGCACTGCACTCCCTGGTTCTAGTCACACTCCACGGTCTCACGCAGCCAGTAAGGAGCTGATGGTGCCCAATGAGAGAACTTCTGCAACTGGCAGCATGAATAGTGCAGTTTATTAAGAGCAACAGAGATACAAGTTCTTGTAGATTGCCGGTGATAGATTCACTGTCTGCAAAGCATGTGTAGGTACCAAATACGTTACATTAAAGAGCAGCTCAGTAGAATTTCTAAGTTTCCTGGGGATATACTTGGAAAGTCCAGATCTTACCCAAAGGTGTCCCTATGGGGGGGAAGTGAGATTCAGCCCATCAACTGATGCCAGGAGTCAGATCAGCGGCAGTATCCGCCCTGACTTGTCCACAATGATGTCTTCCCTGACAGCCCCCCTTAATTAAACCATTTTTATAATAATTTTTTATCTTCAAGGTGGAGCTTGAGTGACTCTAGTCATAAATACCTTTATTACGATTGGTGTAAATTTCTCTCGCCTTGCTTTTGCAAACACGGTGAGGGGGTGGTTGCACTTCGGGGTAGAGGTGCGTTTTGGTACATTACGATGAGTAAAGTTCTCACAAAGGACAGTACTTTGTCAAAAACTGCATCAAACAGGCAGTTTCTCAATTCTGTAGTACCGACAAGTTCCCATCTCTGCAGTAATCTCACATGGCCTGGCCGTGGAATCTTCACAGCACTCCATCTCCCGTGCTGCGTGCAAGCAGGGTTGCCTAGGGAACTATTGTGAAATGGATTCCTTGCATGACAGTTGTGCCAGTTTCTCTGATGTTATACCTTTCCTTAATGTGTGAACAAGGCTGCACCTTTAATATGATTTTAATTTTTAAGTCACCTCCAGTCATTATTCCACAGGCAGACATTCAAAATTAATAGTTTTACTAGTACAAGGGGCGACACTTCCGCTCAGATGGAGCTGTTTTGTAGGTTGTCTTTGATTGCTCCACTGTAATTTCCTAGGCACTTGTCAAAGTGTCAAGCTTCATCTTCAAAATGAACTCTTAAATCCATTCTGAAGATTGAGATAGAAATATGCCATTCACAAAACCAAAGCTGGATTTACAACTAAAGACGCAAGTGGAAATCTGTTGCTTTGGATGTTGAAAGACAGACTGATGGAGAACTAGGAAGCATTTTGGCCGACAGGGCTAGATGAGCAAATAATATTTCCTGTCTCTGACATAAATATCTCCATATATGAGAGTAACCTAACACCATTATGCTGAGTATAGACTTATGAAGAGTTGAGATTTTGCATCTGGCTGAGGGGGTTTCTAACCCTACTTTGTGCTTTACATCATATTTCACCCTAGTATTTACATACAGCTTGTTTTTCAAAAAGCCTTAAGACAGAAAGAAAAAAAAAATCTTTGGGTTAAAGGAATTGATCTGTCCATTCAAAAGAGTTGGCCTTCTCTTCAGCTGCTTTAAATTAGCCTAATTCCATGGATTTGTAGCAGCTGGGCATCTGGCCCAGAGATTTGTCTAATCTGGGAACCAAGCCCTGATAAGGAATTCCCGTCAAAGCTTCTGAAGCTCATGTTTGTTTTTAATTAGGAGACATCTGCAGAAATAGGCTGGAGAAAGCTGACTGGTCTACATGCCTTCCTAATGATAACCTATTTTCCTCTATTGCAGCTACTTTTTAAGGACCTTCTAGATCTCTTTCTAATTTGATAGCTCACATATACCTTCATTTGCAAAGCGTAATAGTGAAAGGTCTATATTTTGCCAATGACTCGGGTAAACCAACGACTGAACGAATGCAATGTACAGAGAATCAAGGAGAAAACAAACGCACAAACAAATGACCAAACAAACGAA
>JAAGNO010008292.1:55460-66797 GCA_033439905.1 Ceryle rudis
ATAATAAAAAATCTATTATATTATATAATATATATAAATGCATGATTGGCTGTCCAGACAGTCATAAAAATGTGTGTTTTTCTGAGGAAAGCAACTTCTAAGTCAAGCCTAAATATTGCATTCAATGATGCTAGGATAATTCTCACTATTTTTTTTCTTTTGGCTTAGACTTAAGACTGTTTACAGACATGCATATTTTAAGACACTGAACCAAGAACTTGGGCAGCTGTAGAGTGGACACACATCTGTTCTGCCACCCCTATTACGTCTGGAGGTCATGGTATTCTGAATCTGCCTAAATTCATCTTTTAAACCCTGAACCTGTAGGATTTTAAACATGTGCTTGATTTGATGCATGAGAGCACTAGAAAATTCAATGGGATGGCTTACAGTATGCAAAGGTAAATGGGTGAGTCAGCAATGGGCTCCCTGTGAATAGATATCCTTGTCTCATTTCATGAAGCAGGTGATAGCATAAAGTGGTATGTTAATTTGCCAGCTTTGTTCTAAACAAAAAATTGCAATATATCTCAGTCCACTGAGAAATGCTTGGATAATACAGCTGGAAACAGGCCATATTGCTTATAGGGAAAGGGAAGGAAGGAGGGAATTGCCATAGGCAAGTGGAGGAATTGGTGAGTGCATTTTAAGTGCTTGAGAAGTTCCGGACAGCTGATTTTTGAATAATTATTGAGAGATTTTCTATAGTATGTGTCAGCCTTTATGACACATTTTATCTTGGAGCAATGTCAGAGAAGGATGTCTTGAAAGAAAATTCATTTGCAGTGATTAAACGAATCATTCATCCAACATAAAAGCAGGTACCAAGAGATTTAGCACAGCAGTGAAATATACAATGAAAAGGAACTCATAGGAAGGCAAGGAATTCTACTTGTAATCTATCACTAAAAAGACATTTGAAAGATGTTTATTTGGACCCTTCCTGGCCTACTAAAATGATCAAATGTGTTAGAAATATAATTAGTGATAGCTACTTTATGAGTTACCGCTGTTGGTTAACTGAAGAAGGAAGAGAAGTTCCACTTGTATCGGTGCAAATCCTCTTTGAGAATAATTCTGCAAGCTCTCATGTGAAAAGTATTAAGGAATGAAAGCTTTTATTATTTTTTTGTTGTTGTTGTTATGAAGGCATATTTTCTTTATTGTCCATAATGCTGCTGGCACAAATCTTTTGGTGAGAAAGTTGGGAATTAAATATTTGGTTGAAGCTTATCTTTATCTTCACAGATCTTCTTCTTTATTGCTCACTACTGCTACAGAAAACTCCCTAGCAGCTCCTTTTCTGATTCGTTGTCTCTGGTGACATTCCAGGAAGCTGTCTGCCCTCTGAAAACCTTCTTTCACTCAATAGATTAAGCTTCTCATTCCCTTATGCTTCCTGTAAGGGAATAGATAGAAGAATGGGCTCTTTTTATGTGTTCTTTCATCTTTTCCTGTGACTGACTTTCATTAACTCCTACACTGTTAGCATTACAGGTTTCTATCTGCTTCATTGTTAAATCTGTGCAATAAAATGTCTCTTTAATTATTATCTTTTATTTAGAATTCTTTTCCAATATCAGAAAAGATAGTGTCTTGTAATCAGCTCTTCGCTAGACTTAAAAGCTTGCTGTCAGAGGAGATTCTCTGAAATATAAGAACTGCTCAGTAAGACATCAGGACTAGCATTATACAAATTGTCGCGAAGGCATCAGTCTTTGAACCAGCTTTTATCCATTCATTTTTTTAGGGACAGAATGTGTATGGCCTTGGAAGCCTCAATTGCTCAGCTAGAATGATCTCAAACAGGATTTGGGTTTAGACCATGAATGAGAATTTAAACCAGGGTGCAGCAGAGCTGGTTAAATACAGTAAGAGTCAGGAGAGAGAACATGTTTGTACCTACTCAGGAAGTAACAGAAGTACCTGTTTCCTGAGCAGTTTCTAAGAACTTCCTGGTGGCACCCAGATCAAGTCACAGGTTGGCTGATCTCTGCAAGTGTTGTAGGGTCATCCATAGCTTTCAGATGGTCTTTGTCTGTCAACGTCCATTCAAATTTACTTCTTATTCAGTTGCATACCTTGGATATTTTGTTGGCAAATCATGCATGCTGTCGTATCTCTCGTGTAGGATAGACAACATGATGTATACTATTCACTGGACAGTCTTTATCTGTCACCTGGGAGGTTCCATGCATAAACTGGAAGACATAACAAAAGTAGGGGAGAAGGCAGATGAGCAGTTTAAGGTGCAGTGCAGAGAAAAGCATAATAGGCTTTGTCATTTTATCAGATGGTTGTTGTTAATTCTTGGATCCAACACAATGGCAGCCAGTGAGCTTAGTACTCAGTTAGGACAGTTTACCTAGGAAGAAAACTAAGCAGTGCTCATAGGTTGAAATCTTGGTCTCACGATGTTTCTTTCAGTGAGGGCAGAAGTTGACCCAAGACAAATGATATACATTCTACTTTTCCAGTGTGGATGGGATGTAGTGTGTGTTCAGGAGCAGCAAAGAGATGGCCCTGAAGGGAATGGGTGAGGCAACGTGGATTCTAATAGTTTAACTGGGCTGGAGTTCACATCTTTGCAATGCAGATACTGACATGGCCCTTTTGAAGTCATCCTGAGCTGCATATAATTTATATGTATTTGTTAAGGATCTGATCCTTGAACATGAATTGTAATAGCCAAAGTTTTTTCGAGGTCCTTTCTATGAAATACAAATGCCATGATACAAATGTGTAAACAAGTTTGGTTAGATTATGTGTTCTGAAACAAAGTGGTTTTCTAACTGTGTGTGGTGTAATCAAGGATCTTCTGTTGATTATTTCTAGGTATCTAATAAAACTAATCTGCTTTCTTGCTTTTTTTAGATAAGAATTTTTGGGGGTGGAGGAAAGGGTGAGTTGTTCTATAGGTTTCTTTGTTGGGACAGGGAGGTGTAAAGCATTTGGATTGACAATTTTTCCAAATATTAATTTATTTCCAGGCAAAACCAATGATACTGTAAAGACAATTATTCTGGAATTTTTCTGAGATACTTCAATAATGTAATTTTTCATTTCTAGGTGAGTGTGGAAACAAAAATAACAATAAAACCTCCCTTTCCCTCTCCCACATGTACCACTATAACACTCGGGTATTTAGAGGAGATAATCCAAGAACATGAAAACAAATCTAGATTTTTTTCTTGTTCTAGTCATCACTTTTTTACAGTTTATGTTTTCAAAGAGAGGATATATAATGTCTGCAAATAAGTCAAATATATATTTATACTAATGAAGTGGACATAGGATAGGGACTAAAAAAGCCTGGTCAAGTGTTTTGGATATTTTTTTTTACACCACTTTGCATATGGCAAAATAAAATTTTCTTGTATTTTTTCTTTTAAAAATGCCTACAGGCTGCATGATGAATCTCACACATTCTTATATTCTTTGTAATGTCACTTATCAAAGCACATGATGGCAATATGTCACAGGAGATTAAATAACTGATCTAGAAGTATTGAGTCAATAGTGAAGTTGAAATGATTATAAAATTTCCTCCATAGGTAATGGAAATAAAGCACAAATAAGCTATTATTTATCATCAAGATCTACTGTACTGCACAAAAATATCTCATCACCTCTTATGTATAATATTTAACACAGTCATGTTATGTTAATCTGTGTATTATCTTCTGATTTTATTTATTTTAATTTTAATTTTTTTTAGAAAATTTATTTTGCTGTTTAATTCTTCTAAGTTTATCAGAGGCCTACAGCTCAGTCACTTTTCCTTCCTTCCTTCCTTCCTTCCTTCCTTCCTTCCTTCCTTCCTTCCTTCCTTCCTTCCTTCCTATGAATGCTGGCTTGCATAAATCACTACATTTCCCCCCTCTGGGGCTTATTTGAATATCGCCATTGTCCTTTTTGTAGAAAAGTCACAGATATTGCTCTTGAAGATCCCTGCCATCTTGTTGTTAAGTAACTCAGTAACATCTTAACATTGCCCCTGGGTGCTTTGTTTGCCAAAAAAATGTGGAAGATACATTCAATTTCCTTGAGAAGAGATGTTCACAAGGACAACTTTGTTTTTGAAAAACTCAGAGAGGTGCCCTTAGACCAAATGATATAGGAAAAAAAATATATAGAGAAATATTTTTCCCCCCATTAAGTATGTCTTTAAGCCATTTCATACATTTGAGCTCTGCTTATGTTGAAAATTTTATCTTGACTTCCTAGACATAGTTTATGATTTATGACAGTAACATTTGTTGCTATAACAATCACTCCCACAGTTTCACCAGAGAGAACATTACTATAGATGTAATGTGAATATAACAGAAAGGCTTTTAATCTCCAGTGGAAAGATCTTCTATCACCAGGTTAAGGATCTGATTGTTGTCTCATTTTAACACAATGTAATGTAGGTATAATGTCATTATTTTAGTGGAATTAGTTGTGGTTTAGACTAGATCTGCCTTAAGATGTTCTACACGATTAAAATTTAATGTTATCTCTTCATAGAGTTCTTTCCAAGCATGACCTTCACCGTTAACAGGCTAAATTCTGGGGTTCTTAACTCAGGAAAAAAAAAAAAAAAATCAGTAATTAATGGGCATTTGCCTGAATAACTTCACTCACAAATTTGTCTTATTGGGATTCATTAGTCAGAATTGTCAGATTATCAGGCCAGACAGTCAGTATAATCTTTGTTATAAGAAAAACTCTATTACTGAGAAATAGCCAATGGTCAGTCTTTTTGATGGCAAAACCTTATTTCTTGTCTGAGAAAGTTGATAGATGTTGGCTCACTTTTTGAACTAGAATTACTGTTTGACATGATTTTCAGTAGAAGAGTTACACCATTCTCAAAACGTGTATCATAAAAGACTGGTTGTGAAATATTTAATTAACGTGGTTTCAGCAGAACATACCTAGAAACGTATGGTAGGTTTAGAAGTCATGCTTTTGTGAGGGGAATTGGAGACAGACAAGTTTTGCAGTTACATTTGATCATTGAACTTATCACTCTACTTGGCAGTTATCTTTAAGAACATTGAAATGTTAAGAAAACAAGTGAAAAACCACTGTGGGACTACATTAGTGTGCAGGATTCTTTTGTTCTTGATGGGAAGTATGTAAACAAACACTGAATGTTAAATTAACACAAAAATGTATTTGGCAGATTTCAACATAGAAACTTTTTTGAACAAAAAAACCCCCAAACCCTATTTCTTTTTTGTGTGGGTTTTTTGTTGTTGGTGGTGGTGGTTGGATTTTTGGTTTTTTTTTTTTTGATAAGTGTGAGGTATTTGTAAATACCAGTTTGCATAATATCATTCAATTCTAAGAGGTCTCAGTGCATTGGTATGATTTTCAACTTAACTATTACATTTTTTCTCTATTGTACCTCTTGATTAACTTGTATGTATTAGAAAAATAATTTTTTTTTTCAAGCGTATTTATTCCAAAAGTAAAATAAAGTCTCAGTTTTAAGGAATTTGCTTTTTGACAACTAAGGCAAAGTGAAGCGTATAAAATGATGCTTATCTGCAACATATATGCTTGTTCAGAGACTTCTCTGAAAGACAGTGTAGTAGGTTGTTCAATTTTTTAGAATACTGTCAAGTGTTTATTCTCTGTGGTTTTGTGCCATGAAAACATCAAAGAATGGCTTGGAGAGAACAACAGCAATACGAACGCTGACTTTATTTGGACAACTAAGTTCCTTTTACTTCTCTGGAGTGGTGCATTGTGCTACATTTCAGACAAGAAGACCTCCTACTATTCCCAAGGTCATATAAATACATAGAAACCTATGAAAAGGTTTCTATGAAACTATTGACTATTGAAAAGATTTTCATAATAGCTTTTCCTCTGCTCTGTCATTAGTGTATGTGAGACGTTCTTGACCTGCAGAAGGTTCTTCCCACAGTCAGTTCCTTATCTAAGGCCTCTACGGTACTCAGTCATTACACGACCAGATGATCAAAGAGGATCATCAGAATAATTTATAATACCAGTAGCCCATTCCTCAGAGAACTCCTGGGAGAAAGCCATGGCTGGATCTGTTCACTTGGAGCTGCTCTGAAAATGATACAGAGGCACTAGTAGGAATGGAAATCAAGCACGTATCTCTTTTTTTCTCTTACACTGTTGTAAAAAGGCAGCTTTCCTTTAATATTTATTTCTGCTCACGCAATCAAGAGATGGAATGCCAAAAGGTGCTATAAATTGTTGGTGCAAGATTTGTTTTCAATCTAGTCATAATCTCAAAACCTCACAATCAGAAATGAGAGGAACCATTAATCTGAATAATTATCTTTTTGCCATGGATAGGTACCTTCTAAACCATCTGCTCTGCTCTACAAGGATTAAACAATATTATCTATATAAAACTTTATGACAAATTTGTTTCTTTAACAGCCAACACACTCTGATGACTACAAGGAGTGTGAGTACTCTGAACTGATTAGACCAGGACATGTCATTTAATATTTTTGTTGACACAGAGAAAGTATGTCAGTGACACTTTTAATGCCTTTGTTAAAACTTCTGTCTCTGTGAGAGGTTCTGGGGTTTATAAATCATCTATTGCTTAACAGGTGCCATTGCCTTGTATTTTTCTGCCAGCTTTATGGGAGTAGAATGGCACAATTGTATAGGCACACTCAAGTCCTGACTCTAGATTTCCCCTTAGTGCCTGTCCTTAGATATAATCAGCTGCCTTGCTATGTATGAGCAAACAACCTGGGCATTAGTTGTAAGTTGAGAACATCCTGACAGCTTGGGCTGCTTGCATTTGTAACTGTGAATATTTTACAAGTTTGCAGTGAGCCTGTTAGCCCATCAAAAAAGTAAGATAGGTTCTGGTTTGGACATAGCATTAAAAAAAAAAAAAAAAAAGAGCTCTTAACAAGGATGTTGATTCCTTTGATAAGTTCTGAACAAGTTCTATTCTGGAGGGGAAGTAGCTGGTTAAAGCACAGATTCTACGAGGCAGTGACTTTCAGGCATTTCTCTTGCTTGATCTTTAAACAGAAGTGATCATTAGTGGATCATGCAAGAGGTATCAAGCAGACCTCTTGTAAAACAGCAAATGATGAGCCCCAACTAATTTTTCTTTTCCATGTACTTGGAGTTTTATCTCTTGTTTGCGCTGCCTTATGAACACCTTAAAATGAACACCAGCACTGGGAGAAAAGACAGCTGAATCATCAGGGCACTAGCCTATTTCTGCTCTTTTTAACATTTACACTGTGACCTTGATGAATCTAACTTTTTAAGTTTTGGCCAAGATTTTTAAATGATGATTTAGTTGATAACTAGTTTATGTAAATAATTTAAGTATAATTTATAACTTAGCTGAAGCGATTCCCATTATTGCTACACCTACCTTTTAAAACATTTGTTCGCCTGCCAGTGACTAGCAAAACTTAGATGACCAAAACAGGATCTACACTGGCCAGTTCATTGCTTAAATGAGCAATCACTAATCCAGTCCTGGTTTATGCTTCTGGATGGAAGAATGGCTTGTATATGTGGAGTCATTGAGTAAAATGAAGTGACAGAACAAGGATGAGAATTTTGTGCCAAATATAACCTCTTTACAATCTATGTTCTAGATCATGATAGATAGATCTAGAACTATCTATCTAGATCATGAAATTTCAGGAAGATATGTAATGATGCTGACAGTAGCTGAGGGACACCATTTGTCAGATGGAAAAAAGGAGAAATGTTCCTTTGCAATACAGATAATATTCCTGAGATTCTTTCAGAATTCCAACAGATTCCTGTCATAATTGTACAATTTACGTACAGGCTTCCAAAATGTATTATATTATATTAATTATATTTATTATATTATTCTCTTTTAGAAGTGAGTAATAATATCTCTACTTTTCTTAAAAAAAGAAGTAACATTTTCTTATATCCAAAATAAAAGTTTGCTTG
The DNA here is from genome assembly GCA_033439905.1 of Ceryle rudis. Taxonomy (NCBI): domain Eukaryota; kingdom Metazoa; phylum Chordata; class Aves; order Coraciiformes; family Cerylidae; genus Ceryle; species Ceryle rudis. Next base: position 63,405 of record JAAGNO010008292.1, read on the forward strand.
GAAATGGTTGTTTAGCTATTACACATGAACACATACGTATCTATAGATATGCCTGTTGTTAAAATCAGAATAGTTATATGTATAACCTTCTCATGTCCTGTCATCCCTGCCCCCACTCCCCACCAAGCAGTTATTTTTGTCATGTTCAAAATTAAGACTGCTCTCGTCATTAATGCTGTTGTTTTGAGGAATTTTGAACGTTAGCAGTGATTTCAGCAAATCAAATCAAAATCATGTCAGATTAAAATGTTATCTTAATGTCATGTTAATTGTGTTGGTTTTAAGTGTTGCAGTGCTCCAGGATGTTTAAAAGGGAGTGAGTGCCTAATCCATTTTCTTCTCCCAGAAACCTTCAGCTCCCTATGTTGACAACCTACATTTATATTTGTATGTGGAACACACTTTTTAGTTTTGTAGAAAAATGAAAAGTGAAGAAAAGCTCAAAAGCAAACGATAATCCTGGAGCTCAGCAGTATGATTTCTTCACTGTTACTTGCCAGAGCTGAGCCATGCCCTGAAACAACAGCATTTTCAATAAAATCAAAGAAGCAGCATTAGTTTAGACATTCTTTAACATGCACATATACACTTCTCTAGCAATTACTCTATTTTCCTCCTTTGTGTGGCTGCCTCATATACTTTGCAGCTGTTACCTGAACATAGCCAAAGTGAAATCTTTCTTTTTTTTTTTTCTGTGCAGCTTGTGCTCATTGCACTCTGATGAAAAGGCTGTATTCCCTGCCTGGATTTATCTAAGAATAAATTGTTTATAGTTGTCGACCTCTCTCAGAGGTTTCTTGAGCTTAGGTAAGACTGTATGGAGTATAATAATAAATATTTGAAGAGCTTTAGAAATATTTCAGGTAGTATTTTTTTCAAATGGATTTTTTTCATTTTGAAAGAATTTTAAGTCGCTTTAGAGGATTCCTGTGGTTCTTTGTGCTGCACTGCATGTTAAAGCTCTTTCCTCCCCATGATCTCTGTGGTTTTATCTGGAAGGAGTCACCCGGCTAAAACTTCAGTTTGAAACGTGTTATTTGCATTTGTTGTGTTCTGGTGAGCACAGCTCTCTCTTCCTGAACTGTTTGCACAGATATATGTACTGAAGTATTTCAGTGAAACTGTATACAAATAAGATTTACATAATCCTGTGGAAGTACAAGCAAGAGTGATTGGGTATTCAGAAGAATTTCCTAAGGTAACAAACTGAAAGCTGTGTTTTCAGTGAGAAGTACTTGTTAACATCCCCTTTTAAAATTCTGTGTGTATTTCGGTCTCAATTGTGATCCCTCCCTAGTTGAGGAAAAAAGACAGTTCTGAAAGAAGGCTCAGTCTACCTATTTTAAGATGATGTGAATTGCCCTTCATCTTCCAGTGGTGTGAGAGACCTTAGGAGTTTTGACGAAGAGCTTAAATGAAACCTCTAATATTTAGGCAGTTAATGGCATATTAAACGAACTCTTCCATTAATAGTGCATCTACTGTGGGTCAGTGAACTTTGTTTTGGTAAGAAATGCTGAGGTAGAGGTAGAGGATGGTGCAAATCTTTACTTAGCACGAAAAGTAGATATCGATGTGAACTGCGAAGAAATCTGTGCTACCAAAGCAGAGGCACTGACAAGAAATGTGCATGTCTGACATATGCATGTTTCAGAAGTTGACCTCTAACACCAAATAAAATAATTTGAGATAATTTCTCTTCCCAGTTAAAAAAAAAAGAAAGAAAACAAAAGAAAAAAATCTAGTCTGACTCCTATTAAAGTAACTAAGCAAATACAAGAGAGATACCATACAGAGGGAGGGAAAATTTTACCTTGTAATAGATGAAATGATAATCACAGCTTAAAATAACTCATTTGCATTGCTCTTCATTTAAAGCAGTGGAAACAAGCATGTGATGAGAACTGCTTGTAGGATAGATAAGCATCAGCCAATTTTACTTCTGCTTCTGTGTTAAAGTTGTAGGCATTCAGCTCTACTGTTTCTAAGGAACTTGCAGCTTTTGGACAGTTCCTCATAGAACTGAAGACTTCTTGTAAAATGTGAAAAGTTCATTCTATTGCTGCAGCAACAGGAATCAGGCTTTATTATAATGAACTTTGAAATCTGTGAATTATGAACTTCAGAAAGCTCTTTTATTTTAGAGACTAAAAACTGAATGAGGACTGCATTTTCATTTTGTCACAGTCTATAGCAAAGTGAAATTTGCCTGAAAAATTTAAAAATAATATAATAAAACTGATGCTATAAGAAAGTATTATAGCAACATCCTGTAGCTTTCATCAAGAAAGACCATTTTTCTACTGCAAATATGACAGAAGATTTATTCTGAGAAAAAAAAGAACCTATTCTTTTCCTCTCCCTGTTACTCAAATTTGCTCTGGAAATACCAGTTCCAAAACATAAATCCTACAGGTAACAGTCAAGAGCACTAGAGAGGTGTTGACTGCTGGAAAGCTCTAAGAATACTTGTTGCAAACCCATATGTCTAAGATGTAATTCAAATTAATTAGCTCATGTACTTTCATCATCTCCATGTAGGCACCTTTCCAGAGGTAATGGAGAGCTGTATAAAGGCAGCTGTTGAGGTCCCAAGAGCAGTATGATGACAGTATTGCTTTACGCTTTGCAGTTAGCTTATAGTGTGGCACCATGCTTACTGTACAGTAAACATTTGACCCTGGTTTTCTGTCTGCTCAGGATCACACAAAGTCATTGGCATAATCCTATTCAGGTTGGTGTCCTGGTCATCATTAGCCAGTCCTCCACCTTTTGATCAGTACAAGAAGGAGCTCATACACAGCTTCCTATATTACACAGTGCATATAGCAACTATCTCTCCATTCTTCCCAACTTTGGCAAGGTACCGTCAGTCTTTCAGTTCACAACAGGATCCTGATAGCTAATGAGGTAATGTGAAATAAGCTTACCTATTTTTGGCTATTGGATTTTTAGCTTTGCCCTCTTGCTCCTTGAAGGCTCACAGCATTTCAGACTGTCCCTTTTCCCTGTGGCGTAGCTGTAGTCCTGTAGACTCTGTTTCTCTTCTCTTGCTGCTTCTCCCTTGGAGGGAGAGAAAATACTTCTAGTAATGTCTTATGCTGGAGAAGAAATGACACATACATGAAAACTTTCTGGAAATTATATCCAGTTTTCTGATCTGGGTTGGAAAAGTTTGTATGGGGAAGATTTTTAGAGGTTTCTTACAAATCTACGTGTGGGAAAAAAGACAAGTGAAAGTCTTCTGGGGTCTCAATCTGACCTCAGCAAATACTGGAATTTCACACTATTAATTTTTTTAATTTGGTTTGATATAATTTTCTTTCTTTTTTTTTTTTTTTTTTTTTTCAAATTCCTTTAAACTTGAAAATTTATGTAAAATCCCAAATGTGC
>JAAGNO010008292.1:68309-80308 GCA_033439905.1 Ceryle rudis
AAGCTTCCCACCCTTCTTTTTTTAACTTGGATCAGTTCTTTAGATGCCACTTCCCCCCCCCCCCCAACTAGAAACATGAACACGGATGAAATTCAGGCCAGTTGAATATACTTTTCCATGTCAGAAGTACGAATTTAAAATCACATATCTGGAAAAAAATTATTTACAGTACTCCTAGATGCAATATACTTCAAGAAATAAATGCTAAATATTGGATAACCCATCTAGAATTACAAGAAAAGGCAGCAGGCCTGATCTTTTTCTGTAGTTTCAGTTTACTTTAGTCTATTCCTGCTTTTTGCACTCGAGAACATAGGTAGTACATTTCAGGGAACAAAATGAAATATTACATCAGAAATAGAATTTTGAAGTTTGACTGCAAAGCGAGACCTGAATGTGAGGTATGACCAAAACAAAGTAACAGATCAAACTTTAAGACTCTTGTTTTTCTTCTCTTCTGATTTGTAACTATTTGATTAAAGTAGTACATTCCTTTTCTTCCCAACGTTTCTTCCTGCCTTATTTTAATTTTTTTTTTATTATTATTTTTTTTTCCCCAGAAACATATTAGAACACTAGGATGTGTTTGGGTAGAACAAACCCTCTGCTACTTTGAAATTTCTGTTTACTCTGGGCTTTTCCTATCATGACAAAAAAGACCAGACTGTAGAAAGCATATAGGAAGGGAGCCAGTTCCTGTTTCAGATGCTAGAAAGAAATAAAGGATCTTCCATTGTTTTCTGTAACAAGTATTTGAGCTGTGGATAATTTTCTGAACTGAAACCTAACATCTTTTGTGGCTGGCTCAACTCCTGCTGGTTCTCCTATTCCAATTCTCAAGCTCATAATCTGTCTTGCAAAGATTGATGACTTACCTGCAACACCAGGTGCTTCCATAGGAGAATGGCTGCTACTTTAGAAAAGTATCTCTCAAATACACCTTATGTCATATTGACCTATAAAATATAAATGGCAAATGGCCATATAATGGATTTTGTTGGTGCTTGCAATCCTGCCAAGACCACTGCAGCTGAATCTTCATTCATCATCAGTGCATGTGGTCTAAAAATTTTAATTTGATTCTTTCAAGTGAAGCATTTTTCCCAGCTGATTTACTAAACCAGCCATAAATATCTTTATTTTCTTTCTTATAGCACTGTATTTAGACATCCACACAGAATGTGCTGTTCCAGTGTAGCTAAGCAGAACAAACTAAAGGCTGAATTTTTAGGTTCTCGGTGGACCTCTTCTTTAGAAAATTTTATGTGACTGCCACCTGTGTCCACATAACTTTTACTGCAAAATCAGGACCTCATGTTCAAGTTGCTCTAGACCTACTTTCCTGCCATTGGCAATTTTATCACCAGAAACAGTCCTATACTCAAAGGTGATGTGAAAGGGTATATCTTGGAAACCACTTACTTTCCAGTTGTCATTACTCTAAAAAGTAAAAATGGTTGCTTTTGGATCCGCCTTGCAATATTAGAAAGAAAGAAAAAGAAAAAGTTACTATTCAGTGATGTGATTATAGAAAATAGAAATTTTTTTTAAGATAATTTTAATGTGCAAGTACTAAAAAAGACTGAAATTAATATTGCTTTAGTTAGTTATTACACTGAGGATATTCACAGTATATATACTTTTCAGCATTTTTTTCAGCTTCACTTCTAGTTTTTGTATTATTTTTAGTGCTTGGTTTACTTCAGCTGTGGATAAGTCTGCAGTAATCTAGTTTGAATTTTTTTTCTTCCTAAAAAAGTAGCCTTCTGTTCCCCTTGAAGTGAAAATGTTTTCTCTTGCCTTCAAATTTGAGGTCCTGCCACTTTTAGTCTGATTTACTTCATATACGCAACACGGCTTTCTACTCAGAATGAAATGATTATTTTTCCTTTCCTAAACTGCTGGACTTCTGGGGCCATTTCTGTTCAAATTACTTTAGAGACGTGGAATCCAGTGGGGCAAGTAGGTTTGGATTACATTTTTTTGTTTTGTGAAACTTAAGACCTTTTCAACTTGTAGTTGTTCCCAAATCCCTTTTAAACAAGGAATGTTAAATATTTTTCATTTGAAGGAAAAAAATCAGAAAATAAAATCACTTTTACCACACACAGAGCCACTTAACTTTTGTGAAAGTCAACTCAATGTAAGTACTGTCTAGTTCATGTTACTGTTTTGGTACTTTAATGTTTCAGAGCTGGAACTTTCAGTCCCTAATCTGCAAAATTTCCATTTCTACTTTTTTTCCTGTTTCCAATATCCTCCCATGAGAACATAGTTTTGTTTTTAAAGTACAATTCTAATAGCACTGCAGAAAAATCAGTCATCCAAAATCACTTTTGTGAGAATACTCAAATACTGCTCCACTGACCAGTTTAGTTTTTCCATAGCCCATCTGTTGCCATTCATTCTCAGTGAATGGGGGCTTTAGACTTGTAAAGAAGTCCTGTGGGTAAAAACCTGTGAGATGCTTAAGCTAGTTATGAGATTCAATAAAAAAGGCAAATCTTAATCCAGCAGTTCACAACTATGAAAGCCAGTTTCAGGTGGAATTGTAGCCAGATGGCCAAATGTCTCTTGAGGAGAGATTGTGAGTCTTAAAGTATAACTGGAAGGAAGTTACCAACAGAGAAGTTCTGTTTTGCATCTAAGTCAGCTCAATTTCCCCATCATAAACAATGGAGAGGAACAAGAAGAAGATGAAAGCTGTCAGTCAGGGTCCATGCTTCAATAAACCAATGCTGTACAAATGTAGAGCCCTCAGAGGAATGACTGAGAGATACCTAACTCAGAAAAATGTGATTGTTAGGAAACCCATAAGTATTCAGGTCTCTGTTCTGCCTGACTGGAAACAAGGATAAAGCATTCTTCATGAGTATCTTGGTTCCTTACGCAGAAGATCTGTAGAATTTAGTGCCCACTGTCATCTAAGGAGGCTATATCTAATGAAATTGTATTCAGAATATTTTTTGTAGTGGGGGTGTCTAGCAAGCTAGGGAAAAAGTAATCTTGAAAATTATGCTATGATACCTTCAGAGTTTGGCCTATGCTAGATCTTTGAGTAACCTGTTGTGTATGAAACTGAGTCAGTGTGAAGGTTTTTTATACACAGTGGTCAAGAAAAACAGTGGTTTGGTGAATGCTACTTACATGATCATCACTAATGCTCAGCTTGTTTGGAGGCAGTAGGTAGTACTTAACTGTTAGCCTCTTCCTCAGATAGTACTAAGACACAGGGAACTACCTGGACGATATTCCTACAAAGGAGAATTGAAGAGAAATAGAAATTAAGAGCCTAAATAAAAAAAGCAACATACAGAACATCTTGGAGTTTCAAAAGAAATTCCACCAAAGCAAAAGCAGCTTTGAGTAATCTGTACCTTTTCAGTTTAGAAGGCAATTCCCTCAACTTGGACTTTCTGAAGGAAACAAAGAATAGGACAGTCTTCCTGTCCTCTTTTTCCTGTTCCTTTAGTCTATATGGAAGAGTTGGTTAATCTCACTGCATTTTATTCCTTGTTGAGACAAATGACCCCAGTGCCTAGAGCCCTATGCTTTAGATACCCTACAAATTCATGATGAGAACAGATTAATGAAGTCTAACCCCCTGAATGGAAAACAGTGAGCTGAAATGTATCCGGAACAGTAACCAGTGTCTTCATCTTGCGGTAAATGGTGATTTAGATGGGTATCACACCAGGATTTAGGACCCGTGGTTAAATGTATTTTGAGACATCAGTCATAACGTAGTCAAGTAGGCTGAAGAGTACAAAGTTGAATTGCTTGAACATCATTCCCTAAGCCTGTACAACACAAAGTTTTTGGAATTAAATTGCTATAGTTATTGTGAACCTTGGAAAGGCCATTAACTGAAACAGAAGCTTTCATTTACTTGTTTACCTCAGAGACAGTCCCCTAAAGATAAGGTTGAAGCATGTTGTTTGAACAATGAAGTCAAGCATGAATTGCCTCTGCTGTGGCTGACTATGGAGTTCTAGTATTTGTTGTGTCTGTCTGCTTCATGTCATCAGCAAGAAATGTATTTAAAAGAAAAAAAGAGGAAAAGAAAGTAACTGCAATGCTAGTTTGTTTTGTGAATGAATTAACTTTAAAAATACTTTTATTCCTTTCTGCCTTTATATCCTGATTGCTGATCCTGTATGGTAAGAATCACTTTTTTAAAAAAGGAACATCTCTTGGTGTATTAAATAAAAAAGGGAGTTGCATCTCTATCTATCTATTAAAGATTTTTTTTTTTTCTTGTGTGTCATGAGACAAAGAGGGAGTTATTTAAAATTCTAGCTGGTATAATGCAGCAATACATACAGCACTCTACTTAAGGGCTTTTAACAAAGAATGCATTCCTTGCATAATATTTCTTCTTAATAAGTAACAGTCTTATGACTAGGCTGTGCTTTCACATGACTATAGTTATTCATCATTGAACTTAGCATTTGATTTTTAACTTGTTTAATAAATAAAACAGTAACAAGAGCAAGTGCCAATCAAAGTGGAGTTTGTGAGTATAAAGCTTATAAGGGAGATTTTTTGTGATACATATTTCTCTTGCTTTTGACATAGAGATATTTCATCTCTCCTTTAGAAAATAAAAATGTGGACATAATCAACAAGCATGACTAATGCCTTTGAAAGGCTATATTTCTTTTAATATAGGAATTCAGATAATATTTGCATTACGTGGTAATGTATCCTGAAAAGTTCTAAATAGCATCTGAGAGGACAAAGTGGTTGTTTAAGAATGAAGAGTTTTAGAAAGGAGAAAAGGGTTTATCTTTTTTTTTTCTTTTTTGTTTTTTAAGCAGAGGGACCTTCCAGATATTGCACAAATGAAAACATCATCAATGCTTGTCTCAAAAAAAAAGCTCAAAATACTCCCTAAACCAACCTAAAAATGCCATGACAATCCAAAAATTAAACTAGATATGAAATTTCAGCATCTGACTCAAATTACATTCTGGAATGGAAACTATTTCAAATGAAGAAAGCCCAGCAAAGAAACAAACAAAAAAATCTATAACCATCTATTCAAAATCACCTTGTAGAATCAATTATATACTTACTGATTTGGGGCATTTACATAATTTTGCATAATACTCCCCAAAATGTTTGTGCATGTCTCTAAATAGTGTTTGATCCAGATTCACAGTGGATCTATGCAGTTTTTACATTGACATATCAAGTGATTTTTTTTATATCAGATGATATTGCCAGGATGTTTTTCCCTGGTAATGTTTTGCAAAATGAGCTAGGATTAGGTCACCTTTTATCTCAGTAGTTTTTACTCTGCTGGATTAAAGAATGCTTGTTCTTAATTAACAGATTTTCAGAAGTGAACAGTCTTCACTTTTATACCACATTTTCAAGGAGGATCTTAGCAGCTACTTAGGCTCTGAAATGAGTGTTTAGAGCTTTACAAGGGTCCTGCTGTACTATAAAACTTTTCTTAATCTGCCTCAAAATCTCGCAGTGGGAATACTTGATATCTCTTTAAAACTCTGGCCTTGTTTAAAAAAGTTGAGCTATTTTAAAGTCTGGTCCCATTGCTGCATGATTAATGATATGTATAGGCTTAACTATGGCATGCAGATAGAACAGGCAGACTTAAATATATGTGCCACTTGCCACATCTGAGTTCTTTGGGATGGATCATATCTGTGACTTCAAATTGTATGATTAGTAAATCAGAAGGATTACTCTTACAGATGAACTATGTAAAAAATTAAATGCTTTGCTGCATGGCAACTGTGCTGGATGGAGCAAGGAGTTCTGATGCAAGTAACACACTATAAGAATACTTCCTTACCAGCTTTTGGCCTGAGCGATTCTTTATATTTGCAAAACATTTAAGTAAATGGTTTTAAGAAGTCCATTTTATCTAAAAACACGGTTAAGAACTTGAGTTTATAGTATTTACTGACTTTTTCACACTGTGTTAGATTTCACCTCCTATATCTATATACATTTCAGTTTTGCTCAATATATACGTGATTTAGTGTTGAGAGTTGGGCTCAAGACACAAAATCTCGCCAAAGGAGCTTTATTTGTCTACAGTAGATTGAACTGGCTTCTTTGTCCTTCTGTGATTTATAGAATATAATTTGTTATTGTTCTGCCAAATTTCTAGCCACAATTGGGCAAACTTAATGTGCTTAGCACTAGAGCATCAGCGCATATATAGGCATATATAGGCATTTGTCTATTCCTTGGTGTGCAATCTTGCAAGAATATATGACATGACATCTATAAATCTGCCATCAGCTTGATTAGGATTTGCAAACATCGATTGAGAAATAAATGCTTGCATCTTACTTGCTAAATATAGAGAGACAAATGCCTTTACCTTATGCATTGGGAGCAATTCATGAAAGCTTATATCCTTTCCATCATTTAAAAAAAGACATCCCCTTAAAATAGAAAGCTTAGCAATTACTGGCCAGCTTCCCCAAATCCTCAGAACTGTGTAGCCACTTTCAAGCTATTTGCAAAGAATAGGTGCTGGATTGCATTTTCCTGTTAGCTGTCAGTGTGATCCTGATGCTATCAGTTAAATTTCAAAACATAGTAAAGTGGAATGTGTTGTTTCAGGCAAAGCTTTCCAAATTCAAACCCCAAGTTTAAAAATAAACAACTATCAAGTAAACAAATGTTAAGGTGTCTAATAGTATATGTAAGCATTGTATGGATCTGAGAGGTTGCAAACTCTACTTCTGCTAACAGATTCGTCTAAAGGTGTCTTAGGCTACATTACTGAATTTGGCAACACAATCTGTTGTCCTGACTTTCACGGAGAGTGACACTTTGAATTTCCTTGAACCCCAGTTTTCTGACAGGTAACAGAAATGGGTTTGAATATGTTGTTTTTATTTGGGCAAAGATCCCTCTGGAATTGGTGAGGGAATGCCAGATAGAAGTGTGCCCACTGCCTATCTGAGTGTCAGGCTGTATTTAATATTTACAGAACACTTGTAATTCAGGAGATCGAAGTAGTTCAAAGCATTATCATTTGTGCTTAATGTATGAACATGTTTGCACTTCTCTCTAACCTGCTCAAAGTTATAGCACAGTCACAATGGGCCAGAATTGTAGGCAAAAGAGAACTCCCTTTGGTAGAACATAGAGCACAGATTAATCTTGCCTTTGCATTGAGCTTTCACTCATGCTTGAACTGTTATCATATTGAAGATGAAAAAACAATGCCTTGTGTAGTGGGCATACAATTCGTCTGAGATTTATTCTTAACGATAAGGTGGACAATTTAAAAAAGCAGCAGGAAAAATCCTTGCTGTTGCAAGAAATACTGTAGAAGCCTGGAATAAGTCTGTTGCAGAGAGGGTGCAGAAGTTCCTGCTTGGAAGGACAGTGCTATACAAACCATGGCAGAGGATAGCACAGTAACACTAAGCACATGAAATACATGAAGACATAATGACCCTTATTAAGCATATTTTTTAACAGGGGAAATATATTCAGTTTGGCTGAATTTCCAGCAAAATACTTCAGTGGTTTCTGGCTAGACAGGTATTATAAATCAACCTTATGCTTGATGAGCTAATACTAGTACTGTGATTTTACTTAATGTAGCAACTTGTTATTGAAACTGGAGATCACAGTCTATATGCCAAAGCCCCAGAAAAATTTGAAATATCACTTACATCATAATTTCTTTTCAAGAATCCTGTATTTCTTTGTTTTGATACTGAAGAAAAAGTAGACTGAGTTATGGGAGAAGCTGCATAAAATTACATTTTGACACTTCCTTACCTCTATTCTTTTTCAGGAAAGCAGACACTGCTAAACCTGATGGGCTGAAGGGAACTAGTAATTTTTATGTTTTTGCAAGTATTCCAAATTATTTTCTTTTCTATTGTGTAAAATAATGTCCATCTAGTATTCTAAATTAATAAGCAACAAAGCAAGCATGCTATGGATTATCACAAGTAATAAGTCTATCAGAATTTCTAATTTATTTCTTCTGGATATCTACAGTTTCTGTGCATATGGGTTGTAGAAAACAGTGCTTCATCTCCAGTTTGACTTAGTGTTTGATTTTTCTTCCTTTTTTTTCAGGTGGCTGACATTTCAATATTTTGTGGTACTGATTTCTTGGAATCATTTTGGTCAAAATTCTTTTAGTGGCAGACTAACTGATGGGCTGGGAAGACTTAGTCCAGGTCTCCTCGAGGGCTGAGTGAGATTTCTGGTCCTTAGATCAAACTACTGAAATGTTCCATCTTGTACTCCCTGTGCCAAATGCTCACAATGCTGTTAACACGTCACATATCCCCTCAGGTTCCAGAAGTGTGAGGATGTCTTTCAGATACTTTGGCCTTAACTTCCACTAGAAGTTACACTAAGCAATAACTAGGCTTTAAATTGGATCAGGTAGTTAGTGGGGGAGTGTTGCAGAGTGCCAGCTTAGTGGTTGCCTTTTGTCTTCCCATGTTCAGGAGAAGCAGAGTCTCTTTCCTTTTTTTGTGAACTTTTTGTTAGGACACAATTTTATGTAATCTCATCTTCTTGGAAGTCCATCCTGAAAGGTGAACTGATGGGTCCTTTCTCTGCATAGAAAGCATTTCTTATGCCTGTATTCAGTATTCACCTTTTCTTGACTGAAGAGAGATAACGAGATGGGAACGGATGTGTTTGGTTTTGCACATGAAACCAAGATCAAGATTGACCTTACTTGATCTAATACATGTCTTTATACATTTCAAAATAACTTTTGCAGTTTTCTACATAAGACAACAGCACTTCTCAAACATAAATATTTTAAAAATCACCTTGTTGACAGGTGTTCTACTTTTCTTCTCCCTAAATCTATAGATTGTCCTCAATGGCTGACTGAAAGACATTCATCCTTATCTTATGATCAACTCTTTCTAATTGCTAAACCAGGAAATGAAGCCTGTTAGTGTGGCATTTCCTTGCACAGGGTCCCCAGGTGGAAAAGGTGAGACAAGAAGGCAGAACACCACTGCACTCAGTCTCTCATCTATGAGCATTTGTACAGGCCACTCACATTCATGCTTTAATCTATAGTATCTAAAGCATTATAGTGTTAACTGTATTTTATAGTTCCTTAGTCCATGATAAATCTCACTGAAATCAATTTGAAGCACTAAAAACACAGGGGATTATATAAATGACCTTAAAAATGATCAAGACCTTATGCATCACTTTTCTGACTCTCTGTTCCAGTACTGTGGTTCTTGGACTGCATTAACATTTCTATGTGGTGAGATCACTGTAATTACCTACCTTTTTCAGACTTAAAACTAATGAGGTCACTACCCAAATGACATATCTTCTAATTCTGGGGACCATCCGGTCAGCATTTTAATCCAGGAAAACAGGGATGACAGAAGACAATATAATTTCTCATGTTTTATTTTTTGCTTTATAAAACAGTGATTTTCTGTCTTTAACTTAGGAGGGTTTCTTCTGGAGGAAGAGACAGTCAGTTCTTCCATTACATCATCAACAGGCATAATCTTCATATTAATGCTTTTAAATGTTGGGACAAGTAGTCTACAGCCCAGAAAAGGATAAAATTCAATACGATGATGTATATATTCTTTGTTTCGGTCACCTTTATTCATTATGCATGTGGCATAGCACACTCACCAAAGGCTCTTTGCTACCCCCACTGAAAGCAGAGGCATGCTATAAACATCACGTGGAGCTGAATTAAGAGGGCAACAATAGGAACAACTTCACTGAATTAATTTTTAATATGTCTACTTCACCACCAAAGGAAAATCTTCAGTGTAAATCAAAATACAAAGTAGGACTTCTAAGTACCCAAACCACCCAGAGCCTTTTCTTCCTTGTTCATGTCCATGACTACTTTACTGCTAGGAAATGTTTTTATATTTCCTTGTAGAAACTACTGACTCCATTTTTTATTTTCATTTACTTCTGTAATGTGAGTTTAGCTCTGGAGGAAAATGCCATATTCAGAGCTGTGGAAGTCCAATTTGCTGCCTCAGAACAATTGCTGCAGAGCAAAGTTAATAATGTTAACCATCCTACCTGCTTTAGTTACATTGTGAAAGGATGTAAGGTGGAAACAAATCCACCAACAATAAAGTTCAGCTAATGTCAGTGTCTTGATTAAAAAAAAATCATGCCTGAGAAGATGTTTTACCTGGTAGCTGTTGTATGTCATTCAGTGGCACCTTGCAATGAACTGCACCAGGAGTTGATTGTCCTATCTTTGGGACTTCAGGACCAGCCTCTGAGACAGCCTGACTTCAAATCCTTTACAAAAGTAACATGCTTTTATTACTTTTTGCTTGTTTTGTTTTATTTGTGGATTCTCTGTCTGACTAATAGATATACCATTTTATTAAAATTTTAGAGGAGGTAATTAATTATATTATGACATTCTAAATAACTCTTGAGAATGGGTGTTTACTGAGGGATATGTATTCTATGAAAAGCAGAAAGGTCATAGGCCATCCTGGCTGGGAACTAATTGTTACTCTTAATAAACTGAAAACATTACCTTGTACATCACTAAGGTTTTTTTAAAAAGCTGTCTACAGTGGGTCTCTCTCTTATCATGTATCTATATCTCTTGCACTAGGCCACTGAAATGATGTTTGACCCCTGTGGGCACTACCAGCCCTTACTGTTTCTTCCTAGCCTCTCCTGGGACCCTGGCTGTGGCCCAGAACCTCTTTTCAGCCTAGCCTGGAAAAATAAATCCCTGCCCCAGCACTACTCTAGGTGGATTTGGATCCTGTTTGTGGTCATGGTCCTGGTCCTCTCTCCTCCTTTCCAGGCTAAAGGATTGGATTTGCTGGGTGGACCTGGAACCACCCTCTAGGCAGCTTTGTCTCCAGCCCTATTTCCAGTCCTCTTTTCCACATGGACCTTCAGCCCTGATTCCATCTCTGTTCTCTGAAAATTAGTTGGAAACATTCCTCACATACCTTTCTCCTCAGTTTTCAGCCTCGGGTGTACCTGCTGGAACTACTGTCAGGCCTGACTGAAATACGATCAGTTTGGAAATTTTGCTTTCTATTAGTACAGCATGGATTTGGATGTATATTATCTGCTGTAAAGGTGCCGTGTCACCAGCTGGGTCATCTTACTGCTAAAAACATTTATATGGACAACACTTCACATAGTGAACCTGATTCATACTGTTGCATTCAAAGGACATAAATACAGAAGGAAAAAGATCTGTGATACTGTGGTTGCTAGGGGCTTTGAGAACTGCTATTCGTATCAGCAAGGCTATGGTGTATAGTTCAACAATTAAATTACTACACTAAATGAAGAAATCCTTTTCACATGGGACGCTGTGTCAAAAGAAGCAGCAGCTGTAATCATTGGTACTAGGCATGTCAGAGATGCAAGGACAGCAAACAAGCTGAACAGTAAGAAAAAAGAACTGATTTGCCCTACTACAGATTATGACCACACAATTACAGACAGCATCACGTGGGTTTTAATTTGAGATGGTATAAGAATGCATGTCATATGTTACAAAATTTAGACCTCATCAAGATGCTCCCAAATCACTATTAGACTATGAAGAACTAGACCAAGATATTTCTTTTACTGAAACATATTCTTATACTAAACAGCATGTGAAGAGTATGTAATCTGGGATGAGACGTTCAATTGGAAGTCAAGAACTACACAAACTTTTCTTTATATTCAGTAGCAGACATTTCCCATGTTAGATTTCCCCTTATGTTAGAAAGGACAAAAACAAATAAAATCTTCACAGAGTAGAAAAAAAATCCATCCCTACAATCTCTGAGTCATAAATTCAGGAAGTGCCTTATAAAGGACCTAGTTCTTTTACATGTTTTCTGAAGCCTGTCTCCTTACATTTCTAGGTTGGTTTTTTTTTTTTGTTTGTTTGTTTGGTTTTGGTTTTTTTTTTTTTTTTTTTTATTGAACTGGTTTCGGGTTTTGGGTTAATTAAATTTGAAAAAAATAGACATTTTTTTAACTGGCCGTCC
>JAAGNO010008293.1:0-15615 GCA_033439905.1 Ceryle rudis
ATGACACGAAAACAAAAGAAAAACAAAAAATGAAAGAAAAGGGGGAAGGGAGAAAGGGAAAGGGGAGGGAAAAAGGAAGGGAAGAGGGGGGGGGGGGGAGAAGAAACCATTGCCATTCCTGAAAGATAGTAACAGTGTCATATTTCAGTGATAATGAAAAGTATTTGTAGGTAATGCATGGCTTAACAAGCCAATAAAATACTACGAAGTTTATATCTGGACACTCAGTGATATTGGAGCAGTTACTGACTGTAATTCAGTCTGACAACTCTTCAAAGGCATGTATGAAATTTCCTTTTGTAGCTCAGGCTGTCCATCTTCATAGGAGCTAATATCTCCCATATCAGTGAGATCTGCATAGAGAAGTAGTAAGTTATTGTTACACAGCTCTTGCCCCTCCTCATCAGTCACAGGAGCTGCTGCTGGTGAGCAGAGCTGTTAATTTTGCCTTCTAAATACAAGGTATAATCAATTGGAGGTTAAGGGAGAGAGAAAGTGAAGCAAAGAAATTCATTATCTTCCCTATATGAGGCTTTCAGCCCCTCAGCTGAAGCAAAGCTGTACAAATATTTGGTTTTACTTCTGGGACAACAGAGGGGCATCAACAAATGGCTGCTTCCTGTCCAGATCTCCTGTTAAAGATGAAAATGTCTATTCTGTTAGTGGCAGCTCTGCTTTAGGAAGATCCTTCCTTACATCCTGCTGCTCTTTCTCTCCATTTCTTCAGTTTCTCTCCCTCTTCTTCATCCCAACAGAGAGTTCTACCCTTCAAACCATTTGGAAGACTAAACTGATTCTTCATCTGGCTGCGTTCTGTTGATACTAAAGAAATGAATCACTTATCACTCATGAAAATGATAGTGAAACTGGTCAACTTTTATCAGTTCCACCAGGAACATATATTGATGTTTAGCACAGATCACAGCCCTCAACATCCTTTCTCCCATTGTCTTCTAATCTTCTCTTCTTATCTCTAATCTTATTCTCCTCACAGTACAAAGAAATTTGTTTAGGTGAACAAAGTGCTGTCTAAAGACCTCTCCTTGAGATCTCATTATCCTCACAAATCCTCAAAAAGAGCATAGAAAAGCCCACCGTCACATATTTTTGAACTGTTTTGCCTAAAGAAAAGTCTGCCTCTTGGCTGGTGTTAGAAAGGACTTCAGAAACAACTTCTCCAAGCTAAATGTCTTGAACAGGGTTCAGTTGCACAAATGTGGCTGCCAAGAATAACTTTAGGCATTACAGGGAATCCTGCCTAGCCTCCAGACAGGCCAATGTGGATCTTCCTTAACTACATGCTGTAGATAGCATGGGGATGTCTCAGAGACCCTATAGTGTCTGAAATTCACTTAGCACTATAGAACTGAATAGAACTCTATAGAACTGAATTGAGAACTTTGCTGTGATATGAACATAACTGGAACCACGGCTGGAAAACAATGCAGCAGATTGGCCCAGGAAAGGAAGTTCCTCAAAGTGACAAGAACAGGAGGCAGTGAGAAACATAATGTTAGGCCAGGCCTTGGAACCACTGTGGTGTTTCAAAGGAAGAGAACCAAACAGCATGTGTTGGCAAAGAGGTAGGTGTCATGACCAGACTGGCATGGTGTGTGTATATTAGGGAAACCTGCTCATCATGTGCATGAAGGTACATGCATGCATAAATATATTTGATTTCAATCCCAGATCTTGATTCATCTTGGGCTATGTCTAAACAGAGAAACCATGAAGTCCTGTTTCTCTTACAGAAATGTGGCTGAATTTTCTGTCTTTCCTCTAGCTCACATATTCAGATTTTCCTTCTGTGAAAATGATCTAATGCGTTATTGGTCTTGTCCTTATGTGACTCCGGGATGTAAACCCAGAGCAGATGGAATTGTCACACCAGCTTGCAGTCTGGTACATACTCTGATTCTGTATTTGGTACAACTAGAACAACATATGCTCATTCAGTTATACACCAGAAAACTTATCATGAGGGCCAGAGCTCCACCACTTTTACAGTGATTCAGCCTTCAAACGCTCCACTGTTTTCTAGCTGCCTAGACCACTCTCATAGTTACCTTCTTTAGTTCACAGGGGAAAAAGATGGCCCTCAGCCTACAGAGTTACACTCTATAAATTAAAAGGACACTCATGATAGAAGTGAAGTAGCAATAGTTTATGTCTAGAATTATGTACTAGAGAAACATGTCTTCTGAACTTTTTAGATTAAATACCTGGTAACTACTTACTCTGATTTCATTGCATTTTTTTTTCAAAATTGTTATACAATTGCTGTTTATGACTGCCATCAGGACATGATTTTAAAGAGACACTAAATTCCATATCTCAATTTAAAAAAAAAAAAAATCATATAAAACAATTTATTTGCATTCATTACAGTTCTGGACCATAACGTGCCAAAGCCCTTCA
Organism: Ceryle rudis; assembly: GCA_033439905.1. Taxonomy (NCBI): domain Eukaryota; kingdom Metazoa; phylum Chordata; class Aves; order Coraciiformes; family Cerylidae; genus Ceryle; species Ceryle rudis. The sequence continues at coordinate 2,419 of JAAGNO010008293.1, forward strand.
GACTTGTGGCAGTATAAAATTAAACATGTTTCTTCTTGTTTTGAAAAGACAATATTCTGTCTCTATGGGAATTACTAATTTTTTTGTTAATGGCTTCAAAAGGGTAGGGACTGGTTCTAGGATAGCATAATTTTCCATGAAAAAAATGGCTACTTGCTATATGTCAGTTATCACTAAGCTATATGAGGAATGACTAACTAAAGACCTGAAGACTGGACATAAGATGCAAGGCACCTCTATCTGCCCCTTATTTTGTCTGGTTAGCCAAAAACAGTAGTACAGACCCAGCTCAGAGCCATCAGATTTTATCAGTGCAGATGCAGCACTTGTCCAACTATGATTTTTTATAATTTGTGTTCAGAGTCATATTTATAGACTTTAGCACTGGGCCTAAGGGCACAAGCCTCGTGTCAACTGTGTGACAAAGCACAAAGTCATGACTACTGAAGAAGGTAATATCACTCTGGGTCACTGTAGCACATTAGAGTTAGGTGGAATCAAGCATATCCCCCTTGTGCTCTTTCCTCTTCCAGGCTACAGCATTCAGCACAGTGCTGGTTCTGTTGCACCACGCTGGCTCTTGCTCAGAGCTTGGGCACTCTCTGCTATGCTTTACAGTGCACAGGTTATCTCCTTGAGCTTTGTATAAAATGAAATTTTTTTGAGTTTGCTGTACTTCCTAAATTACCTTCATGGAATACGGGGCATAATTCAAAAGCATTTTCTGCACTAGCTTCCTCGTGATTACAGCACTGTATGGCCATAGCATTTGACTGGAACACGTCTTCTATGAGGAGAGGCAGAGGGAGCTGGGATTGTTCAGCCTTGAGAAGAGAAGGCTCAGGGGAGACCTAATAGCAACCTTCCAGTATCTGAAGGGAGCTTATAAAAAGACTGGAGAGGGCCTGTTTACAAGGGCTTGGAGTGAAAGGATGAGGGGAAATGGTTTTAAATTAGAAAACAGTGTATTTAGACTAGATGTAAGGAAGAAGTTCTTTACCATGAGGGTGGTAGAACACTGGAAAAAGTTGCTGAGGAAGGTGGTTGAGGCCTCATCCCTGGAGACATTCAAGGTGGGGCTTGACAAGGCTCTGAGCAACCTGCTCTAGTTGAAGATGTCCCTGCTCTCAGCAGGGGGGTTGGACTAGATGACCTCTAGAGGTCCATTCCAACCCAGACATTTTTATTCTTCTATGATTCTATGACTGGCTCCAGTCCACAGGATTTAGGATATCTGATTCTGTGCCTTGTTGTCGTACTTAACATGAGCACACTCTGGAAACATGTCACTTCATCTGCATGAATCAACTTTGCCAGCCCAGACCTGTATCAACATTTTGTCTCTTCATTTCTCATTGTGTCTCTCCACTTCTAGGTTTCTCACCTTTCCTTTCCCTACCTCACTTCCTTCACCCCTGTGCCATCCCTTTTACCTCCCCGCTTTTCCATTATGTTATACCTAATCTTTCCTGGAATCAAAGAGACAGCCAGGCACTCTTGCTCTCTGTCACTTGCTCTTGCTCTGTCTGTCTGTCACTGCACGAGAAATACTAAGCCACCAGCTCAGGCATGTAGCTCTGGGCTTCCCAGGAAACAGGGGGCTGAGGAGGGCCATTTTTATTATTTGTAGTGTTATTCATCCCTTTCCCCTCTCCTTTTCCTCATGAAAGCAGACTGTGTAGCCACCCCTGGTTTGGTTTCCAAACAAGTGATTGGTGAGAGCTATACCCCTAATTAAGTAGTAATTAGAATGGCCTTTATGATGGTGCAAGTGTCAGCTCTGTTACAGTGCAACTGGCTGTTTGATCCTCTTCTTCCAGGCACTTCTTCTGCCCTTTCTAGTACTATTCCTGATGTTTCAGGTGGTAATCAGTTTGCACAGCCTTCAAATTCAGTGTCTAATGCAACAACTACAGTTGGATTATTTTCATTAAAAGAGAACTGAAAGTAGCCTCAAGACACCAGAGAGAACAGGTTACAGCATTTCACAGCTTCCAAGAATTTTTCTAAATGTGTAGTATAAGATTGTAATATCATACCACAGATTTTTCAACAGATTACCAATTGATCTCTCCAGTGAGATGCTCTTGAAAAAAAAAAAAAATTTAAAAAAAAATAAAAGAAAGGGACACGACATGGCTTAAACTGTTTAGTTTGAGCTTGAGAATTCTTGGCAATAATGCAATAGATCTTAACTACAACATCCCTGCATTCAGTTGTGTTGTATGAGCTCTGCATTTATAATTGTGATGGTCTGGGTGTTGGGTATACAAGAACTAAACAGTTCAAAAGAATTGCAGTTTCACAGCTTAGAATCATGTATAGTTGCTTCTTTTCACAAAGCTGCTCTTAGTATCAACTATTTTCATGTTTCTGTCTCAGCACAAGGAATTTTAGCTTCCAAACCTTAATGGAACCCAGAAAACCTTGATATTAGCACCAATTTTCTGGAAGTATTTCTTGTAATGAATAGAACCTACCCAGAAGTGGAAAATAGGTCAGAAATTCCACATTAATGTGCATCATTTTCCACCTGTAGGCCAGCACATCAAATAAGAAAAGGTCACTGCAATTTAAAGTTGTGTTGTTACCACTTGTTCAGATGTCAGCATTTTATTCAGCTACATGCTAGTGAGCATCAGTGATGTCCTCTTTACTTAGTGATGCTTTAAATCCAGTGTGTATTTACTATTCAAATGTGTAAGCAGTGATGCAAAACATAAACCAGTAGTGGTTCAGAGCCCTAGTCTGTTCCACAAATCTATGTTTGTTAATTTCTTCATAAGAAAAGAGTCACCAGCCAGATTCCCATCCAGTGTTTTATGTAAAATGAATGCATAATCCTAAGTGTGATAGAAGGTTATTTTTCCGAAGGATTTTTTTTTTTAAATTCCTTAGAGATATTTCATGTTCACTCATGAAGATGAAACTTTGCTACCCACACCCCATTTTTCTAATCTTTCTCTACCCCACCCCACCTCACCAATAAAAAAAACCCTTTAGTGAACAGCTTCAGTGCTGTTTTACATTTCATAAATCAATGCAATTTTGAAACTAATTGGGTCACTTGCTCTTTCAGGTTTGTCTCTTTTCCTTAAAAGCTGATATTATAAAACCCTTGCCCACTAGTCAAAAAAATTTTTAGCTTTATGATTCTGTAGGTGTCTCACAGGCCTTTAAGTACATTTTTGAGGTTTGCTATTAAGCTAATCTCTGAGTAAAAAGATGTGGAGTATTAATGGAAGCATTTTGGAATTGTAAATAAACATGTTTGGAGCAATCTAGATGAAGAGCAGAATGATAAAAATGGTTATAAAAATCTAATTAACATTTAACTGTAAAAAGCTTTCTGCTTTGATACCACAGGAGAATAGTCTCAGACAGTAGATAAAATTAAATATTCCCATGTGAGTTTCCAGGAGATGAAACACTGCTATCAATATTTAATGGAATGTGTCAGAATTTACCATCATTTGAAAGAATGCAAATAGAGGTTACCATAGAAATCACCTTGACAGAATACTGCACAAAATGCAACAGTAACTACCCCTGAAGCATCCTCGAAGGAGTTATGAAGATCTTTGTCTCCTACCCTTTCATGTGTTTTCTTGAAAGGAAGGAGAAAAGGCCTCTGAGTGTGAATGTGTTTATACATCAGGGTAAATTATTAGCTAAGAGAAATTTAAAAAAATATATATAAATATATTCCAAACACTTTCACATCACATATTCCTGGGCTCAGTTCAATGCAGCGGACCACCAAATAATAGCAGTGAATGGATTGCTAAAACATCTCCATATAGCTATGAAACACCTAATTGTGTAAAGCACATACCAAAGTTCTAACATCGGTTTTGACAGCAAATGATTGCAAACTTTCTCTCTTAAGTAATAAGCTGGAAGTTGGCAAAGTGTCTTATCTTTATACTGCCTAAATATATATATATGTCCACAAAATATATAAATTTGAATAGTTATCAGGATAAAAATTGTGTTTTCATGTTTTTCCTCTCCAAGAAGAATCTATATTTTCCTAAACATCTATCTCCACAAAAAGCTACTCATAATCCACAGTATTTGGTAGTTCAAGAAGCAGCTATATGTCTAACTATCTAATAAGCTTTACAATGCCTGTATCCAGAAGATAGAATCTTCCCAAACTACCCCATTTTCTTGTGAGACCTTTTCCTTATATCTCTTGCCAGGCAACTTGAACTGGTGCTACTGAGCATCTTTAGAATGCTACAGCTCCCCTCAGCTTCTCAGAAACAACTGTATGTTGAAAGCAGCTAAGAAGTGCTCCTTGACTACTGAAGAACATAGGCTGATTCAAACTTCTTTGTCATCAGAAAAGCCATATACGTACACTTTCTTGTCTTGCAAGAGTGAGACAGACAGCTTGAAGGTAATTCATGATGATAAAATCTGCCTCCTCCGTAAGTTATTCTGAAATCATTTAGAAAGCAACACTGTCAAATGCAACTAGAATCTTATCTGCTATCACACCACAGAGCACATCTTGTTGCATTCTTGTTATTCATGTTTGAAGTAGCCAGTGTATGTTACTACTCAGAAAAGAGAGATATACAAATTTTGGTAAAGTCCAATATTGTTATAGTAAAAAATCTGAAATCTGATGGGTTTTGCTTACCTTTTGAAGGTTATATATGTATTCAGGTGATACAGTAAAGCACACTGTGATACAGGTTGGGCTTTTTTAATGATATTTTTAAGATGCAACAGTAACTGATATGTAAGATTACATACTTTCTCCTCTATAAAAATGTCTGCACCATTACACTGTCCATCTTTTTGTCATAACTCAGCAGAAGCAGTAAGTGGTTCAAACCTTCATATTAATACGTGAAGGATAGCCTCACCACCAAGTTACATACTTGACTAAAGCAATGACCATCCTTCTGTTGAAACTGGACCATTGTATAGCAAGGTCTGGAAATGTATGAAGCTGAGAAGAAGGAAAAAAAGAGCCTGCTTCTAAGTGCCAGAGAACATTGAGAAGAGCCCCACCATTTAAATCTCTGGAGTTTCAAAGAATTCTCCAAGGGGCAGACTATTGTCACTTCAATTTCAGCTATTACAAGCATGATTCAAGTATCTAGGTAGCTGATTTTCCTATAAGAATTTTCTGAAAATATGATTTGTTCCTTCAAGACGGTGGATCGTAGCAGGCTTTCTGTCTGAGTACACTTTAGTGTTTCCTCCCCATATTCTGCTTCACTGTATGTCAAACACTGCAGCAGGAGTCAAACAACTACTTCTTTCTTTAGTGTTGGAGGACCATACATAGTGTGAACTACACAGCTATACATGGCAAGAATGACAGAAGATCCTGGACTGTCACACATATGAGCTTAATTATCTTACTGATACTTTTGTTCCTCATGGCTTTGCTCCTAGTCTTTTAAAGGTAAAAGGAATGTCTCCTCTGACTCAACTGAATTAAATTGTCGGGCCTTTCACTATCATTTTGCTATATAAACTCTACTAAAAATACTAGTGACTGGTAAATTCCCAACTACTACTGCAGAACACCAGGTTTCTAGGTGATGCTACTCACACCTGATTATTTGAAAATACTGTTGTTCTTTCAGTGTCATAAAGAACCCCCAACACTGAGGTTTTGTATAGCTCAGTTAAACAGAATCACTTGAAACTTTATGCAGTCATGAAACAAGAATCCTTTTGAACTTCATAAAAGCTTCACATACTGCTCCTCTGGTCACACTTGGTACTCAACGTGACCCAAAGTGCAGATGTAACACACAGAACAAAACACCTTTCTTGCAGTATAATTGCCCTAAGCAGGAAACACTTGAAAATTCACAAGAAAGGTTATTTACAAGAGATCAGACCAATTTTGTGCAATTAAGGATATTTCAAAGATATATCTGAATCTTTTTTCTTTGTGTGGGTAGTATCATTGAATTCAGATTAGAACAAGCAAATTTATCCTAGCACATAATGGACTGAATGTTTTGTACTCCTAAAAAGACAAATGGATGAAAATACACAGACAGAAACTTGTATCTGTTTTGAACCAGCATGTAAAACATATTGTCATACCAAACTCTTTATACATTGTTTAAAAAAAAATTTACTTACATATTCTTCGATACTTTACCCATTGTTTTCTTTGTCTTGCTTAGACAGATACTTCCACTCAGTAGTATTGCTACTTTATTTTAGCTGGAAGAAAGGAGAAAAGGTTTCAGGCTAGTTCTACAATCAATGCTAATGCTGCTCTTTAGACAGCTTGAAATAAGACCAGTCTGCTCCTCTGGAGTCAAAGATCCTGGAGTCATAACAGTAACAACTCCCAGTACACATCACTGTTTTCTTAGATAAACTTTTAAACTTGTAGAAGAAAACTTGGGGTTTTTTTGATAAATATACTATCAGATAGAGTTAATTTCCAAGAGACACAATTCAGCTATAGCATGCTATAGCACAAGCTGTATGTGTAGTATGCCAAGAATTTTTTCTGGTGATTCACGGAAGAATATGTTTGCTTTGATTTTTGATAAAAATGAAAATCACCAGTAAATCTAGATTTTCTCCCATGTATCTGTTGCAGCTGAAGCAAAGCTGCAAACTCTTCTAACCAGGAATAATCTGAAAGTTATCTGGGGAGGTGAGAATGCAGTAATTCTCTCCTCCTGTTGTAAACCATCAGCATATAGAACTAATGCAGACTAAGGGCTAAATCCAAAGCACATAGAAGTCCTAGTGCTCTTCAGCAATCTTCTCAGGAATATGTTTATTTTCTGGCATAGACACAGCATCTACAGACCAAAGAAAACCTTTCCTAGAGAAACACAAAGTAAATGCATAGCAAATATATTCACAGTAACTGTTCATTATGTAAACATTTTATATTATATATATTATATATATATCAAAAAACAGTTGACATATGTGACAGAGGTTTCTTCAACAGCTGACCTGTAATTCCCTTGCTGCAGCTTGTGACTGTTGCCCCTCACCCTTTTGCTGTAGGAAAGGATCCTGACTCTGTGCTCTGATTCCCTTTAGGTAATTGAAGATTACAACTAGATCCTCCCTTACCCTTCACTTCTTAACATGGGCTAAGCAAATCCACCTGTCTCAACCTCCCATTAGACAACAGGAGATTTTATATGGTAAGAAACTTTTACTAAAACCTCCTCTCCTTCCTAAGTACTTACTTCTCTTTGAGAGCTGATAAATCTAAACAGGAACCATACATAAACTATACATCAAAATGAGTGTGCAGTGACACATACAGGAAGTCAGAGTTGAATATATGACATTCTTTCCCCTAGTAGGATTTTCCGAGAGTCTTCATATTTTATGTTGCAAAGACAAAACTACTCACTTCCATTTATTCAGAACAGCATTTTATTAGAATCAGTAAAACTAAAATCTCTTCAAACTCCATAAAACTTTGTATTTTAATAGTAAAAATTATCATTGCAAAAGCATTATTAAATGCATGCATATCAAAACAGCACTGTTATTTGTATGGAGTCAAACTCAATAACAGAACTTCCTATATCTGCTGAAAGATTTATTTTCAGGCTCATTTACCCTTGAACTGATAGAAAAGCTTCACAGAATTCTCTATCTAAAACAACTTTGGAATATAAATGCAGGCTCAAGGGAGTGAAAAAGAAGTGCAAAACCAGGACTGAACTGAACCTTCACTTGAATAGGAGCAGACACCTGAATTAATCTCCTGCTGCCAAGCAAGAACATAAACTAAACTAATCAAGGAAGGATAAAAAGGTTGGGTTTGAAGTTGAACCTTAAATTCAGATTTAATCCAAACACACTAAAGGCAAAGCAAATTTGATTGTTTGAAATTAAACACAGTGTTCTGTATGCACGAGTTATGAATTGCAGCTAGAAACATTTGAAATTGCCTCCAAAACAGCATGAGAGAGAAGGAGAAGAGAACAATCATACTTGGATATAAGAGGTAGCAAACGATCATATGCTGGATCGCCCATGTCCCATGCCTGGCCAATGTAATGAAACAGGGTTTGATATTTTTGTCAAAGTCTGGCCCAGTGCTGAGTTTATTCTTCAAGCCTTTCAAAGAACATTACATTTCTGTAATTTTGGAGAAGGTTGTAGTGATTTTGGTCATGATCAGAACTCTGTGCCATTCTGCCTTGAGATGTGAACAGCTTCGGCTTTATCAGTTCCACAGACTGAACACAGACTACAGCTAAATAAAAGAAAGTTGGAAAAAAATCTAGTTTATGTGTATCCATGTCTGGTTGCGGACATTTAGAGATAGAAAGCTGCCCAGTTGTCATTACTTCTACAGTGCAGCTGACTTCTTATCACTGAATGGAACTATACCTTTGCTGGAAGAACAAGTTTTTTGTATCAGCCATATGGACGCAACTACTGGCTAGCTCAGTGGCTATTAGTACCTCTTGGTATTAGCACCTGTTTATGCAAAAGCAAGCTTGTGTTCGACACAAAGAATGGAAGAGGATGTATAATTCATCATTCTCATCTCCCATTGACTATTTCTAGCATTAGCCTCCCACACACCTGTTTTTAAAAATCTTTACTAAAAATCTGCTCTGCTTGATAAGAACTGAGGTACTACTGCCATAGGAAAGGACATTGTTTACATACTAAGAGGCATCTCCTTGACCCTACTACACTGACTTTCCATACCATTGTCAAATTGAGTGACAGAGTGAAGTCCCAGCATATAGAAATGGCTTTGGCATCAAACAGGCCATCATGGTTCCCTCCTTTGACACAAGGAGCAGGGCCTGATCCAACCCACAGACTCTTCAGAGTCCAGCTTGCTGAATCACCTCCTTTGTGCCAATAATTACAGCACACCTGAAGCTGTCCAGTCCTCAGATAATTCCCCTTAATGCAAATAAATAATACCACCTCTGCTCCCCTGGAGTTCAGCAAAAGACAGGTCCCATGGAGATTTTTCTCATGTGTTCTCGCCTCTAGGGTCTCTTTCTCTTATGCATTTTCTGATTGATGAAATTAGCTTGTTAGCTTAGGAAAGTTTCAGGGTTACCCTGTCTGAAATATTATTGCTAGAACAGTAGGGAATCTACCTTCCTAAAATTACCATGATGAAAACTGAGTTTGATTGTTTCTGTTTTCCCAGGCACTCATCATGAAAGGAAACAAAATTGGATTTTTTAATGCTAGAGGAAAATTATATTAAGTGTTATATGAGAAGAAGATTGCCATTACAACACTAAAACAGAAGGAGAGTATGAATCAGAAGAAAATTATTCCTTTTCCCAGCATGGCCCATGAGCAGTGCAAATCTTTGCACCAGGTAGGGAGTACCAAAGGTGGCTTTACCAGACAATGGTTGAAACTTTGGCTTTGCCCCTGCCTGCCATAAGCCAGTATTGCTGCTGCAAGGATGGGATGGGGGTGGGGACAAAAATTAATAGAAAAAGAATAGAATGTGTTCATACCTACAGTCATAATTCAGTGCCTGGCTTGTGCTGTGGTGCTACAGATATGTCACATTTCTTCCTAAGGATTGTGGTCAAATAACTAGAAAGAGAGAAAGCTGGCTGTGCTTTAGAGAGATTTGGTTTGGTATGCAAACTAGAAAGCACCCCAAAAATATCCAAGTGATAAGATTATCTTCTCTAAGGCTTCATCACAGCAGTCAAGCTTGGCTGAAAAGGACCTCTTTCCTGTAATTCTGTCTTTATGCAGTACCATTGACTACTTACAAAAAATCTTTTGTCAATTCACATTCTCCATCTCTGTCAGATTACACTTTAAGAGCAGTACTCCTCACAACAGTAACTTCATGTCTTTTGACTGCTCTTTGTGTACAAATATTTTGCAATGAAAATATTCACAGAACTTTCACATACTATATTTTTCTAAAATTGAGAGCATTGTTTAGCATCACTGTAGTAAATCTAGTCTATAGAAATGATAATTCTGCCCCCATCTCCTGTCAGAATCTGTGGAAATACCCATCAGGCTGACTCAAATATAAATCGTACATGGAGGAGACTGGTCAACAGCACCCACTTTGGAATATTATTTAATTTTAGAAGTTTGTGTGATATACATTTTCTTAATTATTAACTGCATGATGACTTACAACTTCTGGCAGATAAAGAGTAAACAGCTTCAGCTTGTGGAGCCAGTGTCCTTCTCTGACAGTCCCAGTAGTGTTGATTTGTGTGGTTTAATGAAGTTCAGGCAGAAATTCTGAAAACCTTTTATTTATGTTTTGGAAGCTTGAGTTTCAATTAATAAAAATATTTAAATAAACCAATGCATAGAGTAGATGAGTAGAAAGCCTCCAAACTAGCATGATGTAAGCTGGCCACAAATGTTGATATACCCAAAACACCATCATAATGAAATCACTGAAGACCCCATCCTCCCTTAGCTCTTCCCAGTTACAAACTTTTACTGGAGATAAGTGTTTACTAGTTTTCCATTCCTGTGTGGACTTGTTCCCAAAATCCTTTTAACATTCATGCAGCTGAATGGAAATCTCTGCATAGCAACTGGTAATGGTGAGAGTAAAACATCTGCTATAATTATTTATAATGAAAAAAAAATATATATAACACATATATGTTTTAATATAGAAACACATTATGAAAATATAATATGATATATAATGTAATATTATATAATATAGAATATGTTCAGTCATGTACTAACTGGAAACACAATCTATTTCCTGCCTTTTGTAGAAAGCTTCTAACAGTATTAATTTTTCATGTTTCTTTTTTCTACTCAGACACAGAAGGAGAAGAAGAAAAAAAAATCCAGTGAGTTTTGAGGACATTCACTTCATGTCTGTCTAGTTAGCCATTAGATTTCTACATACTTTATGATGAGTCCTTGAAGAAAAAAATATTTAATTCCACATGGAAAATGATGGACATAGCAATTTTACACCAGGCAAGAGAGCTTGGAAGTAGATATTGTACTAAATAAAAAGGAAGCATTGCAGGGAAAAGAGTTGGCATTAGTTACAGCTTCTTTATTTTATGATAATTAATTGCTGATAGTATATGAAGTTCTACACACTACCAGTCTGTTTCTACCCCAGCATAAAAACTAACCTAGAAGTAAGTCATCAGTTAATTTGACAAGTATTGAAAAACAGTTCAAACAAACTGAACATTGTTGTCCTCAATATTTAAGATTTAAGAATCATTCTAAACAAAATTGTAACTGTGAATGTGGGTCTAGTCTGCCAGTGAATTATTGAGAAAATACTTCACTGTTTTTCTTCTATACAAGAGTAAACATCTTTAGGCTGAGTTCAATAAAATGTCAAATTACTTAATTACTTTCAGAGAATGTTATACATTTCTGAAACAGTTATGATTGGACAGATTTAAAAAAAACCCAAACCAACAAACCAAAAACAAAACCAAACACCTACCACACATACACACACACAAAAAACCGCAAAACAACAAACAAACCAACAAACAAACAAAAAAACCCAAAACCAATCAAACAAAGAAAAAAAACCCCACTGACCTTCTTTTCCCTGACTGGAGAATTCAGTTAATACTTCCAGAAACCAATAAAAGAAAGCCTGATGAAGTCAGTGGGTGTCTTTCTGGGTGATTACAATGGGCTTTGTATTTTGTCTCTGTTTCAAATATATACAGAAAATTAGTCTTGGAAACTGACATGTTTTCAATTAATTTTTTTTTTCATTGCAGGCAAATTGGCTGCATGACTGTTCATAGAAACTGAAGTCATGTAAGAGTGAGAAATATATTTCATCAAAAGCTTGAATGCATATAAAAAGTTTTTGACCTTCTGACCTGTTGCTGAAGGACAGAAAAACTTAGTTCTATAGTTTTAGAGAAAAAAACCCAAACCTTCCTTACTCAATGCAGAGGATACTGTATGTTTGTACTGATATTTCCTTACACTTAGTATAGAATCATAGAATCTTCGAATCATCTAGATTGGAAAAGACCTTCTAGATCATCGAGTCCAACCATGAACCCTACTCTACATGGCTAGATCAGGTGAGCCCCAGAAGTTCTTTTCAACACAAGCTTTTCTATGATTTTTAGGTAAATTTAGAATTCATACCTCTGATAAATATGTGTAGACTTTTGATTTACACAGTCATGACTGTAGGTCTGGAAGCAGCTTTTCATATGATAATAGTGAAGTGTCTAAAATTCATAGAAGCAAGATCTAACACCCAGGTAAGTAAGGATACATGCATTTTTTTTTAAATAAGTCTTAATTATAGTTCAACTTATAAAAGAACATTACAGGCTGTTTTAAAATCAGTGATTATTAAGGATGACTCTAACAATCAAGTATTTATATAAGTTACTTATAGACTACTTAGAGTGATATTGTACCATGGACATTAGTGAGTACTTCTTTCCATCAATACTACAGGTATGTCCACTCAATAAATTATAAAGAGCAGGAGGACAGATTTCTGTCAGCTAAATCTACTTGAAATAGATGTATCTAAATTTGTAGTTTTTGCAGACCTGTACTGTATTAAGACTTTATCTCTTATTCCTTATCTGAGTTGTGGGATTGCTCCGATGACAGAGGTACAACATTTCAGTGTACTGAAAGGAGAAGTCTGTCCCAAGTCTGGCCAAAAAGAGTGGGTGCAGTGGCTTAGGGTGGGTCTTCCCAGATGTATTCACTTTCAAAACTTCCAGTCAGTTATTGAATCTCCAAGGAAGGGTGGCATTATGAGCATGCCCTCCCAAGTGGAGAATCTCTATTCGAGAATAACTTCATTGTTTTTCATAAGGAGACAGGAGAATATATCTGGCCTTCAGAGTGCAGTTAAATCAAATACATTTTGTTTTGTCTAGTAAGTTTTTATAGAGAAGACAGCTAACAGAAATTACTCTTGCGTGAAGTTATTGTTTTGGTGAATAAATTGATGACTTTTTGAACAACACTTGGAACTTCCTTGGTGGACTGATATATTCCATTTAAAAGGAAGAACCTAGTTGCTAGTTAATTGTTTAAGCACAGAGATCAATCCAACTCTGCTGTCAATCTCCATGTAACAAAGACAGCTATTGAGTGAAGTTGGTTAACAAAATAAGGCAGCAAAGCTCCAGATAGGTTTTGATAATATTTGATGTGGCAATTTCTTGCCACAAACTGCTGAAAAAAAAAAATTAAGTGTTATTAAAAAGT
>JAAGNO010008294.1:0-16868 GCA_033439905.1 Ceryle rudis
GTTGGGGTTTTTTGTGTGTGTGTTGTTTTTCTTTGGGTTTGTTTAATTGATTGTTGTTGTTGTTGGCTTTTTTAGAAAGTGTTTGGTTTCTGGAAGAACAATGATATTCTAATCAATATTTATAAATGATAAAGCTAAATTGTAAACTTATAGCAGTATTTTGCCATAGTAGTAAAGTAACATACAGCTTAATAGCATTAGTTAAGTAAAACTGACAAAAACGGGGTTAGTTACCTGCAAAAGAATGGTTCTGTAATACCATTCGGTACACAACTTTATGGATACAACAAGTACATTACAAAATCTCATTTTAGGGAAAAGCTTTGAATATCTTTTACAGTAAAGGATTAAAAAGAAATTCTTAGCATTAAAAAACATTGGAAGTAAGGAGGCTCAAGACTGAATGAAATGTTATTAAATGAACAAAATTGGAAGTTTTCATATTTTAACCAAAGACAAAAATAATTAATGAATGTTGGTCAGATGCTCAACCAAATGAATAAAAAGATGTTTGCTATCTTCCAACTCTTAGTGAAACAGAAAAAAAAAAACTTCACCCAAAGAAATCATCGCATATACACCAGAGAACCTAAATTGCTTAAGGGGAAAATTAATTCTTCACCTGACTTAATTCAGGTGAAGAATCCTCCATCCAAATTAATTATTTAATCACAGACAAGTATTGAAATTAATTCAATGTATGCTCTTCCTAGGGCGATGTAAAAATAGAGCAATGCATGGAATAGTAGGATGACATTTCTTTTCCAGTTAGGAGGAAGAACTAATTTTTTTTTTTTTTCATAACTTAAATTATACATTTACTATTATACTTCTTGACAGTTATATTTTGCCATTGGCTTTTTAAGCAAAGGAGGGAATAATTTCTGGGTCTGAATTTATGAAAAAAATCTGGGCTTCTAGCTTTATTTTGACACAGGAACAGTGAAAAAACACTGTAAAGTCTATGTTCCACGGTAGTATAGATCTATAAATGGCTCTCATAATCAGAAACAGGATTTGCATGTAAAGCCACATTAATAAAAGTGTGGTATTATAAAATATGGAAACATCCACAGACAGAAGATGTCTGCCAGAAACATATCTAGATTTTCATTGAGGACTCCAAGGTGAGTACAACATGGTGCTGGCTAAACCTTAATAATTTAATTTTACAGAAAAAAAAACCGCAAAAAACCAAAACCAAATTCTCAAAATAAATACTTTCCCCAAAACTAGAAGGATTACAAACTAGAAAAGTTGTCAGCTTTGGTTATGGCTGTCAGCCCTCTGCCTGCACAGCAAACAAAATTTGGAAAACTTTGTTCTTCACTTGAGTTCTCAAGACTCTGCACCATCAAGGAGAGGAGCGGGGTGGCGCTTGGAGCCCTTGGCCAACAGTGCTGTGGAAAGGTGTTCGGCATAGCAGGGCAGTCCAAATCCAGGGGCCCTGGAAAAATTCAAATTACATACTGGTTCTGCACATGCTAAGTAAGTCTTTACTAGATTTCAGAGAAACCCAGACGTTTCAAAAGCTTGTTCATGTTTTACTACATGAACATTAAAAAAAAAAAAAAAGCCCTTAACTTAACAATTAGGAAATCGAGGCAAGCTCTTAAGATCTCTTTGCTGCTGAAACATTTTGGTGCTCTATACCTATGAAAATCCAGCCCAAATGTATGATGTAAACTGAAACACAGCATGAATAACAGGAATTGGGTAAAGGAAAGTGTTATGAGATTAATTTCAAGTAGGAAAGAGGAACAAAAGAGGAAAAAACAGCTGTTAAAAAACTGGTTGCAGAAAGAAAGAAAAATAGCAAGTAAACAGAAAAAAAATGGAGTGGGTCAGAAAGCAATGAATTTGTGGTTGTTTTATTATAGCTCAGTTTTGACATCTTCCTGTACTTTCACGTCCTAGTGCAGAATGGACTAAGAATAGGTGATAGGAAGCAGTAGGCTTTTGCTTAAAGAACTATTTCTTTATTCTCTCTATTGAACAGCACAATCAGTAACACTCCAGCTTACATACTCTACTCTTTCCTTAAAACCAAGCCAAACATGTTTAAAGTAAACCTACATTTCTACAGCACCCTTTGCAATCATAATGCACAGTAATGCACCTGAATAGAAAAATAGTAACTGAAAGCAATTAAAAGCTATGGCAGATATTTCATTTATCCCAAATAATGAAAGCCTCAGACAATACCTTCAACAAGTGCTGAACCTCATCTTTGAGACTGATGACTGTAAAATGACAAGAGCTGTTAATTGCTCTGGATTAACAACATGTGGATAAACTAAACATTATAATGCTGCTGGTGGCAGTCTGTGCTCATATGAACTTGATTCTACTATCAGTAAATTCCCACTTTCGGTACATTTATCCACATCCTCAGCCACACAATTCTGTTAAGCAAGTTACGAGTGTACCACCAATTTCTGAAAAAAAGCTCTCACATACTCAAAGTAAGGAACCTCTAGTAACAGGCTTTCAATATAAGTTAATATGCAAAAATATATCCTAGCGTTTCTTAAACAGACCCACAATTTTGATTACATTACTTCTTTAAATTCTCTGCTGATTCCTAGGGGGCTTACTTTCAGGTTCAAATACTGTCTTTATATTATGAAAACATATTCTCACTATGTATGCATCATAATTAGGTCTATAATATACATTCAAAGAATAATGCCAAAAGCTGAATTTGTTGCCTTTCTACCCTTTCACATCTCCAAGCAAAACCAAATGATTCAGCAACATAACATTATTGATTTTTTTTAACAAAACATGCTAACATTTTATAGTCTGTTTAACCATTAGCAGACTTCAGAAGAACTTGATCTCATCTAAAGGAACACTTTCTATTATTATTTTAACAGGAGCCTCAAGAAATTTTTATGTCTCAATAAAACTCTGAGGGATAATTGTGTCTTCAGATGACTCCTACAGATTTTGGGTTTGTACACCTATTCCCAGAAAAAGTTTTCAAAACTTAAAGACACAGAATCAGAGGAATCATAAAGCAAAGAATGATACTCTGGCTATAATTTCAGATACATGAAATAAAAATTACAAATATGAGTTTCCTATTCAAATTTGTTACAAAGTTTTAACTTTGTGTGCTGATGTTTCTAGTTTTTCTTTATAAAACTCCAACAAACAAAAACCACATACACAAACAAACCAAAAACATAAAAAACCCTGTATCAGTACAGCCACAGTTACCAGAACACGATTAATATTAATTGAATACAAGTGAAACGCTTTTTTTTTTCTCCATCATTATTGTAGGTCATTATATTTGTTTAATTTACTTTGAGTAATGAAGTCAAAAGCCAAAACAAAGAAAGAACTACTTCTGCACCCTGCTCTTACACCCAAAACCCAAGAATTAATTACTTTTTTCATATTTGTACATACTAATTCTTCTTACCTTTCTTATGTAGAAACATTATCATGCTATCTTTGCATTTTGCTAGGGAAACTGACTTCTTTCCAGGACAAAACTTTGTTAACTTCTTATTACATGAACATTTGATGTAGGACATTAGAGAGTGTATGTTTGTTTTCCCCACAAATCCACTTAATCCCCCTATTCCCCTAACCTTTAGACTCAAGAGCAAGAGGACACAAATGTATGGATACTGTTTAAGTTTTATTTTATGTCACTTCACAGGTGGCATCACAGCAAAGGCAGAAAGACAGTCACCCTTCCCCACATTCTGAAACTGAACATTAATATTCTAGAGATGTGTCCTATAGTTCACCAGCAAACATTCAATTCCTTTTTGGTGTGGACACCAAACCCAACATGAAAAATTTCTACTACAAATATTCACAATGTTAGCAGTTAGTTTTCAGGTCAAGAAATTTCAGCCCTATGCCGAGCCATGTAGATTTTTCTTCAGGATGACAAAACATGGTAGAAGTTTAAATTTTTAAAAAAACACAAAATATATATCAAAAATATTAAAATAACATTAGGGTTATAAATTCAACACTGTTAGTAGAAATAATGTTTCCTGCAGAGTCTTAATGAATTCCTGAATAACATTATGATATTCATTTATATCCATAATTACATGCTATTACCCTTGAGATTCATAGATTACCCAAAAAGAAAATTGTGATTATCCATCCTGATACCCTAGAAAAATGAGGCTGCTGTATCTCAAGGTTTTGGAGATTTCTTTTTTTTTTTCATTTTTAACCATATCTACATTCCACAAGAAAAACAGATGATCTTTACTTAGAAACTTTTGCTGATGAAAGTCTATCCTTGTATTTGGCAATTTGTTTCCAAGATTTAAGTTCCATTATTTCTATTTAGATTTAATTTTTGAAAATACAACCCTCCAAACACTGAGTAATGTTACATCTTTGAGGTCAAGATCAACTGATTTCATCATTACCAAAAGTTTCTGAACACATTGGGGAATAATCACTAATTTCCTCTTAGTCTTAAATAAACTAAACGGATAATAACTTTTAGAAATTTCAGGTTACCGGGTAGACCCACACCAGGGGTAACCTGAGGTTTCATAATGAATAAGACCAACACCTTTAAAATAGTTCCTTTTAATACTGTTTAGAAATGTCTTTTTTTTCAGTAGGGACATAGCCATTGAATAAAGCAAGCTTTTGGGCTTTTATATATTAAACAACATTCTCTGCCCATGATGGACAACTTAATTTGTGACTTCAATATATAACTATAAATAAGAATTAGCATACTTTCTGTTTTCATATCCTTTGATTTCAAGTGATGAGGAAATCAGGATGGTCAATTTTTAATATAAAATTCTCTCAGTTATGAGTAGGTTTCATTCCTATGTGACATCACAGAAACGTCCAAAGACTACTTTGCAGACCATTGCAATTCTGGCTAGATTATCAGCATGCGAGAAACAACCCTGAATTAAAAGATGTGCTGAAATAATTTGTACAGGGATACAATTTTAAATTAAGCTGTGGGGAATACAGTCTACTTATCATGTATTAACTGCTCCAACTTGGAGGTTAATATTGTATATTAAGATAACAATAAAAAAAATTTGAGGACAAAAATTAATTTATCAAATGTTTTTTTCCAGTATACTTTCAGTATCTGTTTAATGCTGGAATTATAGTTAATTGTAAATAGCATCTGTAGCTCTCCAAATGAGCTTCTCAACAAGGGGAAGTAAGACTGGATAACAACAAAATAAGCTTTCTTTAAACAAGTCTTCATCTGTCCTTAAGACATATTAATGTATTTGAATCCATTACAAAATACATTAAAAACTATTGAAACTTTAAAAGTATGCATTTAATAGAATTTGTATCCGTTTCTCTTATTTTTCTATGCTTCCAAGTTGCAATGTTTATGAAAGGAACAAAATACATACGAAGTTAAGATTTAGGAAACAATGCTTAGAGGAAAAAAGGAAAATTAGTACTATCGCTAATCTACCACTAATACGTGTATCTATTTCTGTATGTAGCTGCTGTATTCTCTGAACATGTCAAGATGAAAGAAAAGAAAAATAACTTATCTAAAATACTTTGCATGCACTAAAATGAAGAACTGCAAAGGTTAATGTGGTTACCAGTGATAACTAGGATACAGAAAATCTCTAGCCATTTTCTTTTCCGTTTCTCCAATTTGCCCTAGGAAGAGCCCATACTCTGAAAATCACTACCTTAAGTCAAGAACTTGACGAAGGACCACAGGTTTAGAATCTTTTGTTCTGTGGCCCAGGACATGAGCAAAAAATCCAATCTAAATATAAATACGGGAAATGTAAATGAAAAGCATGTGTATCCTTTGTAAAACTCAGTACATGGCTTAAAAGGCTACAAATAAAGAAGAGATACATAAGAAAAATTGCAAGCAAACACAGAATTCCTAACTCAGGAAGAATATCTGGAGTAGGACTCTTTAGAATAAGCCTTTCAAACAAAGACAGAATCACAATATGTGACAGTCTTCAGACCTGCTTGTCCTTCAACTTGCATCTAAAATTTTCTTGCCTTCCTAGGGAAATAATGACAGTTTTAACCACTTGGCCTTTTGGAATGATGCCAAAAATCCACAAAAATATTTTATAAAGAAATGCATAAAGAAATATCTGAATTGTTACAAGATACCTTGTTCTTCAGGAATTTCTTTCAGTTAACTTCTTTTTTTTACTACTTATTTTTTTCTTTTTTTTTTTTTTTTCTGCTAAGATGAAAATAGTAAGATTTTGGAAGGACTGCAGAACACTTGCATCTCTGCTTAAGTCCATTCTGACAATGCAAAATCACAACTCAACCTTCATGACAAAAGTTCCTGATATCCATATCAGAAGTTTAGAGTAAGAAATAATCTCCAGTTGGAAACCCTAGAAATTTACTAAACTGTGAAACGTCTTAACAAAACAAACAATAGGAGATACTGAAGGTGCTCTTTTTGTTCTAAAGTAAATAGTGAGTTTTCATCCAATTACCTCTTTTCCAACTGTATTCTTTCAGAATTTATATCTTTATCTTTGACAGAGATAATACACCACTGTAATTTCCCAGTAATGTTTCATTAAGGGAGTGGAGCATCTCCCTTATGAGGAGAGGCTGAGAGAGCTGGGTCTCTTTAGCCTGGAGGAGACTGAGGGGAGACCTCATTAATGTCTATAAATATGTCAAGGGTGAGTGTAAGGAGGACGGAGCCAGACTCTTCTCAATCTCATCCAATGTTAGGACAAGAGGCAATGGGAGTAAGTTGGAACACAGGAGGTTTAGCGTAAACATAAGGAAAAACTTTTTCATGGTGAGAGTGACAGAGCACTGGAACAGGCTTCCCAGGGGGATTGTGGAGTCTCCTTCTGTGGAGACATTCAAAACCCGCCTGGACATGTTCCTGTATGACCTGATCTATGACCTGATCTAGGTGATCCTGCTCTGGCAGGATGTTGGACTAGATGATCTTTCTAGGTCCCTTCCAACCCCTAACATTCTATGATTCTATGATTCTAAGATTCAGGTTCACATCAAGTATTATTTTGAAAGTGACTGTATATTTGTCTTTCAGGACAGATGTAATCAAATATCTGTTAAGATCTGAAATAGGAATTACCTATATCAAAAACCTTGTTTAATAATTCACAAAGGTGGATTTATTTTGAAAACAATAACTGGAAGTGGGAAGAATTGTAAAATTTTGAACATCTATCCACCTCTTTTCATTACAATTCATAAAATGAATAGTAAAGTTATTTAATGGCCTAATTTCCTTGCAACAGAAACTTCCTGAATTTAATTTTAAGCTGTGTTATAAATTTTAGGGAACCGAACATTTAGAGTCAATTGATCACTAGTTGTGTGCAAGTCATATTTTTTCCTCATGCAGTATGGGCAATTTTATGTGACTCAGGTATTTCTGGTTTATTTATTTTTGGACAGGACACATGCTTCCCTGACCAAGGAGGTAGAAACATTCTGAGTTTAGCATGACTTCATTGCAGTCTCTTGAGTCTATCACTGAGCAGGGCTGAGGGGCTCTACAGCTACTGAACGAAGAGTTGGAGGTCAATGGAGCAACACCTGTGCCATTAGCAGTCTCGTGTTTTCCTGCTCACACGGAAGCAGAAGGCCAAAATTTTGACATACGAAGATCTTTATTACTGAGGCCCATTATTTGTCCTAAGTGATTTACTCACCCATGATAATGATTTGCAGTATCACAAAAAGGGTGGAGTGCAGTTCTGTTTCTGTGTAAAGGCCAAAATTGATCAGGAAAAGGCTGGTAGATAGACAGTGAATCTTCTTGCATATTCTTTTTTCCTATGCTACATCACACTGACATTGCTGTTTTCTAGTAACGGTAGGTGTTCTTAATATTGCTGGCTTTTGTAGTGAAGACATCATGATCTTCTTCCTATTTATTAGATTTCTTTACAAATAATATGAGAGAAACCAAAAGTACTCATGGTTATTTTTAGGAAGAAGGAATGGAATGGCAAAGTAACCAGGATCTCACTATCTTTCCCTTTCCCTTCCTTCTAGACTAATTTAGTTATTACTTGAGAGTATTTTGAAAATATGTGTGGAAGTGCTCAGAACAAATTTGGAGTTCTTAAGAAGGAAGAGGCTATCATAATGTTACTCTCTCTACAAGAACTGCAGGAAGCACTTGCAGCAATGCTTGATAAAGCTCTGTAAACACTTGTAATAGCAAGTTACAGCAGCCAGGAATGACTGTTGGCAGTTGTGCTTTGTTGCTTACTTGCTGTGTGAACTTAGACTAACAGCCCAATGTCTCTGAAACTCATTCTGTCTGTAAAACAGAGATAATACTCTTAAAAGTGTTTGCTGAGAATTAATTAGCTATTATTTATGCACAGATCCTTTAAAAACAAAAACAATCCATTCACTGTTTTTACAACAACAACAACAACAAGAAGAAAAAGAAAGCAAGAAAGCAAGAAAGCAAGAAAGCAAGAAAGCAAGAAAGCAAGGAAAAAAAAAATTAATCACATTACAAAGGCTCACTGACTTTTGTGGCCAGAAGGGAGCATTACTATAATCTAGTCTGGAGTTCAGTAGACACAGACCACCAACTCCCATGCAATAGCTCAGGTAATGAGTTCTCAGTCTGGGCTATAGTGCAACATTTCAAAACTGTAAGTGAAGGAAAATCAAACCTATCACACCCCTATGGAAGCTATTTCAATGGTTACTTATACTCAGCGTTAAAAATATACATGATTTCTATTTAGGATTTGCCTGGTTTGTTCATCCAGTCACTGGATCTCATTACATCCTTTGTTCTTTGTCAAAGAATGGCTCACTACCATGGATAAGTTGTCCATTGCAAGAACCTGGATGAGAAAACACTGGATATACTTCCATAACATCAAAATAATCAGGTAATTAAGCAAAACAACTAATTTGGCTGGAACAGCTTGCAGAATAACAACATGATCTGGCTTATAAAATCTGGACAGGCTTTCCAGTTTATCTAGCTGGGCTTGCTATGTTGTACTGTAACAAAAATCTTTCAGGTAGTCCCCACTGTGCTTCATATAAACTCAGCTGTGACTTAGTGACACAAGCAATATGGTAACAAAGTATCTCACACTTCCATTTAAAAATTGTCATTCCTCTTTTGTAAAACAACGTAAATTCAGATAATCTCTGTGAGATCTGAACTGATTGCTTAGAATAACTAGTACAAATATTAAATAGCTGTCGGATTAATATATCAGAGGCCATGGTGAATATCTAGTTTTTAGGAAGAAAATCACAAAAGCTTGATCCATATTTGAATGAAGATGCATTTTTTTTTTTCAAAAAGTCTATTTCATACTTCTGTATATAGACAATACAATTGTTTAGTCTTGTTACTCTAAGTTTGCTTAGTAAAGAATAAAAAGATTATCCTTTAGACAGAACGGAGAACAAAGCAAGGTGGAAAGAAAGCAGCAGTGATAGATCCTTGTTTTCAGCAGCTTTTCATCAATTCTCTGGGGAAGCCAACTGAGCTTCATTGAAATGAATGAATCAATGGTCCTTCATAAAAAGAAAATCAATTAGAAAGTCATTACCTGTAAATTAGCACTTAAAAAACAAAATTCCATTTTAAAGCCAATTAGACTACATGTCAGTACTAAGTTGAATTGCACATGCATTGGTGTATGGAAAATGATGAACATTTGCTACCCTAAGAGATGTAGAGACTGAAAAATTAAAGAACATGATTATAGACACCATTGAATTTATTTTTTGCAAGCTATCTCAAGCAGCAGATGACTATGCTGGGCTTTATAACAGCTTTACAATATATATCTCAAGTACCGATGTTCTTGCTGGAAATACAGCGCTTGAGGTGCTTTACCTTACTTTTGCTCACTGTCATAACAACACATAGGAAAACAACTACTACTGGAAAACCCAGAGAGAGGGCTGAAAGCACGCAAGCACTCCAATAGATTCTTTTGCCCAATGGTTTGCCATAGTCTTGGTGCCATTCGTGTTTTGTGCCACATTGGAAATGCAAATAGCTCTGTGTTGAGAAGGAAGAGTAGACAGCATCTCCCCCTGGGCTGCAGCTGGACAATCAGCCATCTTGTCTTCCTATCTAGAGTGACCAGGCTAATCCATCATGCCTGGGTCTGCAGTGAAGAAAGAGTGGTATATGTCTTCTGCACAGGTCTGGTCTGAGGAACAGGAGGCAGCAGAAATCACCCCCTGAAGGGTGGATGCTGCAGCTTGCAATGCTAAAGCAGAGTTCTGGTAAGTATGCCTCCCCACATTATGTCTTTGCAAGGGAGAGAGCACCCCCCCTACACCCACCATCATAGGTTTAAATACAGAAAAAGCAAGGCACAGAAGTATTAATTCATTATAGAACACTAAGCATATCTTAATCACATAACATCATGCACACACTTAAGTAGAATTAGATTAAATAGCTAAAATATAAGTGCCATCTTGAAATGAGATGCTTTTCTGAGTTGGGGTGAAAAGGTTCAACTTCAAGAGCTTAATTTAGGTGCTAAATTGTAGTGCCTAGTAACAGACATGTTAGAATAACCAAGACATCCCCATCAACCCAGCAGATGCAACACAATGTGCAGATCTGAGGTGAGCCAACAGCTGGTATCTGAGCAGCACACCTGAGGTGTGTCAGCTGGTGCTGGGTACCTAAATTTAGGAAATGGAACTGACTCCAGGTGTCTAGAGCACACGCATCTGCATATGAGCTTAATGCTGTCTTAGGGCAATCTACTTATCTTCTAAAAGAATCAGAGATAAAAGTCTACCCAAGTGTTCTGGTAACAGTTACTTCTACATTAGAAATCAGATAGTCTAGGCCAGAGGGACATTTAGAGTAGAAGGTTCATATACAAATTTATATACACTTCTTTGGTTATAGGGATTAATATAATTGCCATTGGGTTCAGTGATGGCAGATAACCTGAATCTATGTCGTGGTACCGTAAACAGAAGAATGGAAAAGTTTCATGTCAGAAATGTATACAAACAATACAAACGAGATGGCATGATTTTTTAAAAAAAAAGGAAAAAGAGTGTTACTTGAGTGCTATATTTACAAAATCCTGAACCACCATATACCGTGCTCTTATAGTCTCTCATTTAATGTATAGCTAATAAAACCTATTTTAAAACACAGTGCATCTCTATATTACCTTTTCATACAGTATAAAAGTTGCTTATTAAATCAAAAATACCTACCTAAGGTGGCTGTCAGTGTAAGATAGTGTATAAATGGCCAGTATTAAAGAATATATATGAAAAGTTTCTGAACGTTCATTTATATTTTAGAACTGTAGCTCCAGTTCTTTGGCTCCACTTCCAAATACCCCCAGTGTATCTCAGCAGAATACCCACGCATCTAACTTGCTGCCTCTGTTTGGGAAGGTGGTCTGCTCACTCACGAGAGGTGCTCCTAAGAGGAAGGAGTTTAGAAATTTTCTCACCATGAACAATCAGTACCTCATCTTTTGTTCTAACAGGTCAATCAGTAAGTCAGCTCTGCTTGCTTTGCGCATTATCTGTAAATGAGAATGCTGAGGGCTGACTTCTCACGTATTTGTTGTGTTAAGGGAAAAAGAACTACAGCAGTAAATGCTGAGAATATATAAGAAGTTGTCTCTAATCACAGCTATACAATACTGTATTCCTGCAAGGAGCATTAAACCCTTAGGGCTATGCCAGAAAATTGCTGTGTAGAGCTGTAACTATGCACTTGCCTTTGACAGCTACATCTGACATAACGTTTGAAATGTCTGAGCGAGTGCCCTGACCCATTCTAGGCCCAAGTGAGATGCTGCATTTCTATTCAGGTGAAACTTCATCAGTTGAGACATCTACAAGTTATACACTATTTTTATTTCTACCTAAAGTCCAAGTTGTCCTGGTTTGAATGAGAACAGAACTAATCTTATTCAGTGATTTTACTTTTCAGCTGAGTCTCTTCTAACTAACTGCACTTTCTGAAGTTAACAACATGGCTTTTTCAGACAGTATCTGCTTCTAGGGGTGATAATGCCTGATATTTAGAGTTACTACCAAGGACTGAAAGAAAGGCTCTTGCTTATACTGAGTATTGCTGAGTGAAAAATAAGTAGAGGTGGCAAGAGACCTGCATGGATGAGAAAATGCTTCTGGAAAAACTCAAATGAGAGAAGGAAGTTTGTGTAATTATGTGGAAAAAGGGACTGGCCACTTGAGAGGAATATAGAAATATTGCCAGAGTATGTAGGGATGCAATGAGGAAGGCTAAGGCCCTCTCAGAATGAAATCTGAAAAAATATGTAAAGCACAATAAAAAGGGCTTCTTCAAGTACATCAGTAGGAAAACGAAGACTAGGGAAAATGAAGGCCCACTGCTGAATGAGGTGGGAGCCCTGCTTACAGAGGATACAGTGAAGGCAGAGTTACTGAATGCCTTTTTTGCTTCAGTCTTTACTGCTAAGGCTGGCCCTCAGGAATTCCTGACCCTTGAGGTAAGAGAGAAAGTCTGAAGGAAGAAAGAATGGTGGATAAGGATTGGGTTAGAAACCATTTAGGCAAACTGGGCACCCACAGATCCATGAGCCCCAATGGGATTCACCCACAAGTGCTGAGACAGCTGACAGATGCTATTGCTAAGCTATTATCCATCGTTTATGAAAGGTCATGGAGAGCAGGAGAGGTACCTGAAGACTGGAGGAAAACCAATGTCACTTCAGTCTTTAACAAGGGCAAGTACGAGGACCCAGGAAATTACAGACCAGTCAGCCTGACCTCCATCCCTGGAAAGGTAATGGACAAACTATTCTAAGGTCATCTCTAACCATGTGGAAGAAAAGAGGGTCATCATGAGTACTCAGCATGAATTCACCGGGGTAAAATCATGCTTGACCACTCTGATAGCCTTCTATGATGTCATGACTGGCTGGGTAGATGAGGGGAGAGCAGTGGATGTTGTCTACCTCAACCTGAGCAAGGCTTTTGACACTGTCTCCCCTAACATCCTCATAGATAAGCTCAGGAATTGTGGGTTAGATGAATAGACCTTGAGGTGGATTGAGAACTAGCTGAATGTTGAGATCAGCGGTTCAGAGTCTAGTTGGAGACCTGTAGCTAGCTTTGCTTCCCAGAGGTCAGTACGGGCTCAAGTCACATTCAACAATAACGTGGATAAAGGGACAGAGTCTGCTGATGATACAAAACTGGAAGGAGTGGCTGACATGCCAGAGAGCTGTGAGACCTAGACAGGCTGGAGAGTTGGTCAGAGGGTAACATAATAAAGTTCCACAAAGTCAAGTGTACAGGCCTGCACCTGAGGAGGAATAACCCCATGCACCACAGAAGGACCTCAGAGTCCTTCAGGTTAACAGCAAGTTAACCATGAGACAGCAATGCGCTCTTGTAGCCAAGAAAACCAGTGGTATCTTGGGGTGCATAAAGAGTGTGACCAGCAGGTCAAAACCTACTTTCAAAACCCACCTGGACATGTTCCTGTGCAACCTTCTCTAGGCGAACCTGCTTTGGCAGGGGCATAGGACTAGATAATCTCCAGAGGTCCCTTCTAAACTCAACCATTCTGTGATACTTGCTCCTGTGCAGACCAAGGTCACTGCTTCATCTCATATACCACACTAAGGGTACAGAAAGCAAAAGGGCACACCTGCATAGAGAAGCAGACAAGACGAGAGACCCTAAACTGTCCAATGATGTATTGCATCTCATATATGTGATATTCAGTATAAAGCTGAGGATCACAACGGTCAAGGTATCTTCTTCAATGGCCAATGTTCAAAGATGATTTTGTCTGTTCTGCCTTTGATCCAAATGTGTAAATCCCTGGATTCGGTTCCAGAATCCAGTTCCTGAATTAGACTCCCATCTGCCACCAAGTTCAGTCTGGGACTTCTCCAGCTCACAGTACAAGTGGTGATGGTGATGTAATTGCCATCAGGGGGGTTGGGTTCAACATTTGTATACATTTCATTTTATTATTATTATTTTCTTTAAAGCCCTTTTAGTTCTCTAATCCTTAAGTCTCTTTCCCTTATCTCCTTTCTCTTCCCCTTTGGGGAGTGAGAGGAGTTAATAAAGAGTCTCTGTCATTTGTCTAGTGGCTGGCCCAGCCCTAGCCCTTGACATGAATTTAAAGTAAATAGAACATCTCAGACTGTAAGAAAGCTGTATATATTTCTAGAAAATAAAAAAATCCATCAATGGTTGAGTTAAGCTAAGCCATCTGATATCTCTTCTGCAAGACAGAAGAGGTTTGGGTTTGTTTTTTTAATTTTTTTCCTTATAACAGAGATGGAATACAGGCAGATTTCAATGTACTGTTTGCGATTCGCTCATGGGAGATTAATACTTGAGGTGCAGAAAATGGTAAATTGTGTGAGATTCAGAAAGAAACCAAGTGAACATGACAAGGAAACGAGGAGAAGATAATTTATTGGTTGAGTTTCTCAAGAAACATTCTTGGGTTTTGTATTATTTTACTAATGAATTGGACAGAGGAAGTAAGGCATGTGCTAATGAATACATAGATGACATGAAATTTGAAATTCCTGTGAAGATCAAGGAAAAATTGTCAGACTTGAGCAACAATGTGGTAAAACTTAAGAGACAGCTAAGTAGTACAAAGTCAAAGAACCTCAGCTAGAAACTAAATGACAATTTCTTCTATTATCTGTGGCAAAAGTGGGTAATAAGTCTATAGAGGGGTGATGTCCCTCGAGCATCTCTTCTTTCTAAGAGATTTTGACAAGGATTCATTTTGAAGTAGCTTTGGAACAAATGGACAAAAAAGTAACAAATCAACAAAAAAATAACAAATCATGAAGGTCAGACAGTATTCACCCACGGGTTCTAAAGCAACTCAAGGATGAAATAGCTGAATTATTAACAACGGTGAATAACTTCTCGCTGCTTTTATGTCTAACCATAGGTGGGTGGCAATTTTTTAAAATCCTCCTCCAGAAAGACAGGGACCAGTAAGCTTGTCATCTATGTCAGACAACGTCTTTTAAACTAGAATAAAGAATAGAATTACTGGAGACACCTGAGTAATTATTATCCGCTTGAGAAGAGTCAACTTAGTTTGTGCAAAAAAAATTCCTTTGTTACAAACCCTCTAAAGTTTCTCATCAGAAAAAGTGGGGAAAGAAAAGTCAGGGAAAGTCTGGGAAATTTCAATTGGTCTGAATAAACAAAGCAGGTCTCTGAGCAACCTCACGTAGTTAAACATGTCCCTGCTCATTGCCCGGAATCTGAACTAGATGACTTTTAAAGGTCCATTCCAACCCAAACTATTGCATAATTCTAAGTTCATTAAGAGTTAATATGCATGTGGTGATCTAGTTAAGGTAATCATTTAAGCTTTTCAAAAGGCTGTTGAAAATATCCTTCACCAAAGGCTTTTAAGATGACTAAGAAGTTGCAGCATAAGAAGGAGGGTCCTTAAATCGTAAAATAAATGGTTGGAATAAATTAGAAAATGTTGAATTCTAACAGTGGAAATCTCCAGTGGAATTGTGTTGATACCTGTGGTGTTCAGCATACTTCTAAACTATATAGGGAAGATGGTAAGCAGACAGAGAAAGTTTGCTGACGTTACTAAATTATTTACAGTGAGTGGTAAGGGTGAGAGAGCACTATGAAAAACTGCAGTGGAATATGTCTTACGAGACTGAATGACTGAAATTAAGTGTAGATAAATGTAAAGTGCCACATGGGGAGAAGACTATTCTAATTTCACATAAAAATGATGAGCTCTGAACTAACCATTACTGTTCAGAAGAGAGACCTTAGGATTATAATACATAGGTTCCATGAAACAGGCAGCTCAATGCTCAGTAGCAGTTAAAAGGTAAATTAAATGCTAGTACAGCAGTACAGAAAATACTGTACACCATGGTTCATCCACAGTTTGAACATAATGTTAAGTTCTAGTCCCCTGATCTTAAAAAGGGTATAAAAGAGGTAAGGATACTTTTGTATGAAAAACAATTGAATAATTTGTGAATCTTCAATCTGAAAAATAAATTACTCCATTGGAGTGTGAAGATCTACAAAATCACAGGGGATGTAGGGAGAGTATAAGAGGGATCAACTTTTCACACGGTCTTTCTGTGTGAAGATGTATTGGCATCAAATAAAGGTAGGTTTAAAACAGTCAAAAAGAGACAAAAATCAGTAAAGGGGCAGCAACCTGTAAAACTTATCACCACAAAAGTTGTGGGTACTAAAGGCCTGTGTGGGAATAAGAATGTAAGCTGTGAAAATACATAGAAAAGAAAGAACTGAGGGCTACTAAATATACAATACCACACCACACGTGACTCAGCTCTTTGAGCTGAAACTAATTAGAAGGTAGAATCATTTTACATGAAAGCATCGTACATATGTCTTCCTTTTTTTTTTTTTTCCCTGAGCATTTCCTTATGTGCAATGTGAGAGACAATAGATGGATCTTCCATCTGATCAATTATGGTCATGTTAAATTGTCCTTGTTCTGTACTATGCAGTACATGCACATGTTATTGAGCCTCTGCTATAACTGAATTAGGAAAGGCAAACTTTATATATTATAACTAGATCTATTTAAAACTCTTTTTTTTTATTTTCCTAAGTAAATATTAATGCCAGAATAGAAGTCACTGGAAAACTTCCCTCTTCATTGCATGGGCTGCTCATATTTCTAGCACAAAAACATGAAAATGGTACATAGAAAAAACACTCAGATGAAGCAAGGAAACAAAGTCTGTCTTACCAGAGAAGCACAGATGTGGTTGATACATATAACACGAAAAGAAAAGAAAAGAAAAGAAAAGAAAAGAAAAGAAAAGAAAAGAAAAGAAAAGAAAAGAAAAGAAAAGAAA